>JAOXNG010000064.1:23693154-23717019 GCA_028566535.1 Scolopax minor
AGATGAAAATGTCCTGCTTCATTGAACACAACCTGAAACGAAGCTCCTGTGTTCCAAACTCCGGAAGCAGCTGCAGGTTTGTGGGAGTCTGCTCTGCTTTCTGCAGTGACAGATGCTTTGAATAGGTGCCTTTCACTCCCGGGCAGGGATTGTGTGCAGCTAGAGGGTGTAAAGTGGTATGTGTGCCCTCCTGAGCACTTCACTTCAAGCACTCATCCGTATGTGTGAGCTTTGAACAATAAAAAATAAATAAAATAAAACACAGTGTTCATAATAAAAAGCTAAAATACTAGTCACTTCTGGGAGCACAGATGATTTCTGCAAAGTAAACTGCCTAGTATGCCGCTAAGGAAAATATTTTCTTGTACATTTGTAACTGCTGTCATTGACAATAAAATTGCTTGAAATATAAAATAATGGTAGTGTGTTGCCTACTCTGACAGAAACTGCAAAAGGTTTTGGCCTTTAGTATGCTTTAATGGGTGCTTTACAGAGGAAATGACACTTCCATTTATTAACTTGTAATTGTCCAAAATAAATCCTGCTTTTTTCCCTCCCAGTAGATTGAAGCCTACTATATGTTAATTGTGCTGGCTCTTATCCTGGTCTGACACCTTGACAGCTCTTGTCAGCTTTTAAAAGTTATTCCCTTATGAAAACTGAACCTTTACTAGTTATTCTCCCATAATGACCTTGACACTCATCTCTTCTGTGTTTTTTTAATTCTGACATCAAAGTTTATGCTTAGCATTGCCCCCTGACAGGACAGCATTCTCTAATGACTAGCAGTAGGTCAGTGCTCCCTGTTTCGGAGAGAAACCAAAAAAATTAAATACAGCATTTTGGTTTGAAAGTGTACACCTGAGGCTCCTGCTTTACTAAGGCTCAGGTATTTGCTCTTCATTAAAGAAATTAGGTTTTTACAGTAAACTGATTTATTAGCTATACCACCCAGCGCTCTAATCTCATCAAATCTCACACTGTGCAGGACTAGAGCATCTCATAATTTCTAAGAAAAGAACACTAATTAGCATTTATGTGTTACAGGACATGATGGTACTTCAACGGGTGGCACTTTTTCCTTTGAGTCGGTACTGGAGCAATATAATTGTGTTGCCTGAGTTGCTGCCTTCAAGATACAAAACCGAGACCTTAACCATCATGATAATTGAAGTTCCCAGACTACTTTCTTAGGAGCAAGGGTGGTGATTCCACTCCTGCGCTGGCCAAAATCCAGGCAGGTAATTAGAATCTGTTACATTAATCCCCCCCTGCAGCTTCAGCTGATGATAGCCACTGATGATAGTGGCTTCTTCTCTTCCCATCCTTGCTGTTCAGTGTAATTGGTGTGCACCATCAGACAGCTGCTGCCATCTAAGTCAAGATCCGTTGTGTTTCAGTGATGAATGACATGGTACAGGTGTACTCCTCAACCCCAGCACCTCAAAAAAAAAAGGATAAAAAGCAATTGTTACACTCTAGAATTCATTGCTATTGGAATGATAGCTTTTGGGTAAGGAAGAATATTACTGTCTGTATCTGAGTACTGGAGTCACCTGAAATCACTGGTTTCTCCATTTGGGTTACATGTCCATAGATAATGATGCAATTGCCCTGGCACTAATCAGATCACATTGAAGAGTATGCAAGTTAAAGGCAAGGCTTTCATTTCTGTTTACTGAAAGTGCAGTAGCAGAATATTATTTGGGAGAGTTTGATCTGTTGCGATGTGGAGGGTTTTCTGTTGACTATTCTGAGGTGCTCTGGAACCTAAGTTTTTTTCCCTCTGTCTTGGAAGATGGTGAAGTTACAATAATGTGGGGAATACACAGTACCTGGGGGACACCAATAAACAGTTCCTTTTCAGGTTGTTGACTCTGAAATATAGCAACTCTGTTAAGATAGTACAATTAACAGTTTCACTATGCTCAGGATCTTCAAGAGTGAAAGGCAAAGCTAACAAAATTGGTTGGAATTAGAGATTCGTTTTCCATTAGGCTCAGCCTGGAAAACCAAGCTGCCAACTCTGCTCAGGGTCAGAGACTAGAGAACAGGGACTAGAAAGACCAGGTCTTAAAAAAGACAATTGTTGCCCCAGGTTCTCCCATTATCTTTAGGAGTAAGAGTGAGAAAATGGAACACGTTTCCATCATAAACCCAATTCAGAGGGCCATTACAGAAGACCAGAAATAGTTGAGGAGCTGGACAAGAGGAAGGATCAACCAATTTAAATGTGAATGGACATTAAAAGTAGTGTGACTTAGTCTTTCCTAAATTTTACATCCCAATGGCCGTTCATTTGCTGCTGGTGGATAGCGTTAAGCTCTTCTGTAATGTTTGAACAGCTAGAGAATTCCTCCAGAGTGGAAGTGGGAGAGGTGATGCTGTCCCTGGCACTAAGCCGAAATCTGGACACAGATTGCAGATGTGCTGCATACAGGACGCCAGCTGGTGTCTTGAGGGTCAGTAGAAGTTTCAAACAGAATGATTTATTGTTAGTGATACTGCCGCAGGCAGAAATGAGAGTTCACAGCATCAAAGTGACATGCACTCTTTGTAGAAACAGAAGATTTGTTCCACAACATCTGTTAAAAGAGGAAAGCAAGTCGGAGTTGTGCTAATGTATCTGCTTGTAAGGGTGTGAGACAGCTGACTATAATCGTATCCCAATGCTTTATTACCTTCTGGAAAATACTAGATCTGGCATTGGTAGTGAGAATTACTGGGGACTTCTATTGCTTAAATGTGTGTGCATTCGATGAATAGACCCAAGTTGTGCTTGTGTTAGGTGTAGCTGTGTACACACAGTGTCTCTGGGAAGGCTTTGGATTTCTGGTGGGAAGCCAAGTATCCAATGTTAGGTTTCCAGTGATTTTGTTCTTACACTTCACTATCTTTTACCCATCGAATGAAAGCTTGAAGTTATAACACTGCAAAATAACTATATTTTAATACAAAAGGTACTTATAAATTATTCAAAATTACTTAAGTGGTCCTTATATTTTGGGGTTTTTGTGTCCATTTTTCAATGCAGTCAGTAGTGTACATTTTGGAAGGCTATCAGTATAAAATATGGTCTTTTTTTTTTCACAAAGATGGCCATTTGCAATTTTTCACCTAGGATCTGATTATTGTTCTTAAATTTTACAGAAAAAAAGTGCTAAAACCCTAGCTTAATGTGTTAGTTTGAGGCATAATAGCTACGTTCAGTTTATCTCTATGCAGCAAAGTGCCACATATTAATAAGATTTTATGAGAATAGAAACCACTATATAACGTATAACCAACTTATTAAACCTAAGTAGCTATTACTTTAGTTCCATCTTCAGTGCTCTCTTAGCAAGATATTTCTTTCAATAAAAATTACTCAAATTTGAGCAGTGGAATCAAGAAGGAGCTTTAGCTGTCTACTAGCAGCTTATCCAGGGACCTGAATCCTCCAAATTTGGGAAGGTCCTACCCTATACAAGTGCAGGTTTTGGTGCACAAACTGAGCTCTGGCGGTCCCTTTGCAGGTTGGTGTAATGGCAAATGGTCCTGAAATAAGTCAGATGGTTGTCTGCAGCTCCATCTGAAGAAGTGCTTTGAATGCTGAAACTGTGAACTATTCTCTTGCATTATGTTAGCAGTGTTATACGGCTTTGCTGATCTACAGCTAATCCTTGTGTCTCTGTGCCTCTGTAACAACATGAAATGGGGCATGTGGATTGCATCTCCCTCTAAATATTCTGAAATTGGATCAAGTATCAGTGCTGTGCAATGTTTTTCATCGCAGCTGCTTCACACTAGCTGGCTTTTACAGGCGGTGTTTGAAGGACAGGCTATTTTGTTTCGCAACTGGGGCCGTACAATAAATCTGCGTCAGAGCCAGAAATGGTGTGTGGGTTTCCTGACTGTCTGTATTTGAAGTGTATTTGGCCATGCTTTCCTCTAATTACCAATGTGCTCACCACCCAGCGTACCATGAATTCATGTGCTGATGTGGCCTAGTTTTGTGCCCACTGGTAAGGACAGTCATTCTTTCAGCCTACATACTGCATAATAGTAATAATGTTATTCTCTGCTGAACTGTATGTTTTTAGTAGAAATAGAAGATATTTCAATGTATGTATATTTTGTTAGAGGTAAAAGCATAAGTCTTTTTTGGAAACTTTCTAAGTTCTGGAACTTGAGAAATTTTCTAAGCCTTTCTGACTCTTTCTGTGTCTATGTAGTTACATCCTGCACAAACAGGCAAGAAACAGTTTTTTGAGATGATAATTTGATGAATGGACTTAAGACTTCCATAAAGGATGAGTCACTTTGATACCATTAAGAGAGAGAATTCCAACAATATATCAAAGATTTATTTTCCTCTGCAGAGAGAAAAAATGTGTTGCTTGTGTAAAGTTGTGTCTTTCCTATAATCCCTAAGCATATTCTATGGCAATTTTGAAAAAAAAAAAAAAGAAGAAAAAAAAAAAGAAAAAAAAGGAGCAAGTTTGGCAGGGAAAGACAAGCATCATACAGATCTTTTTTCCTATCCCAGCTCAGAGGACAATACACATTACAGCATAGTGCTAAGGAATCTTGAAGCAGTATTGTGGGGACATTAAGGCAGAAGACCAGCCTACTTTAAGGGACATTGTGAAGACTGAGAGCAGGTATCTGAAATATCTAGGCTTCCATGGGAGATAACTTGTGGAGAAAACAGCCAATTTTTTGGTAGGATGGAAAGAAATGTCATTATTTGCTTCAGTATTTTTATAGCTATCTGTAGGAAAAGTATGTAAAGGAATTTGAACCTGAATTTCTGCAAAGGTTTTCCTCTGTTCTTCATGAAAAATACCCATAAGATTTCTAGAAAGAAAGAGTTTGTGTAGTTGGCAAAATTAAGAAAACAACTTTGATGAATCAGAACCAGAAAAATATTCTGACCACCCAGAGGGTTCTCCTGCCAAATTAAAGACCAACAAAAAGGCCTGTTTCAACTGAGTAGTGTGAATTTTGTGCAAAAGCAGAGATTCTGTTCTGTAAGTACTTATTAATTGTGGAGTGCTGTAGCAATACTTGTGGAGTGCTTGAGGATGGTAAGAGGTTTGTTTGCAGGGCTGGGAGTTCTCAGAATAAGATTATTTTTTCTGGTCTTTGTAGGAAGAGCAGGCAAGGGTTTCATAGCTCTCACCGATAGCTCTTAGTTGAGTAGTACTTTTGCTTGTTTCTTTGAGTTTGCTGTAGGGAGAGAAAGGCAGGCACTTTTCTTTTTTTTTTTCAACTTCCCTAAACATAAAGTTACATTGTCCTTGAGATGATAAAGCTTCTGTTCTTATTTTTCATTTTCTGTGGCAATGTTTTATCCAGCAATACCTTCATGTTGAGTGTAGACATTTTAAATCTATCTTCTGCTGAGATATACAGAAGGTCCACCCAGTTAATTGTCCCTGATATTTATATGTCAGATAGATAGCTTTTTATGGGCTGCTTTTTCTTCTTTTCATCACAGCTTGAACATATAGCAGTTCAGATTTCAGAGTTCAGCACTGTAGGTAGAGTGCTTTGTGCTGTCTTCCTTGTGCAATATTAACCTGTTAATCAGAACTTATATCATGAGAGTGGATATATTTCTATTCTGGCTGTTGTAGTTGGAAAGAAAAGGTAAAAATGGATATTGATGATTTTCCTTAGGAACTGCATTCTGCCTTTGAGAATGTGGACTGAGATTTAGGTACGTTACCATTCAGTAATGCATGCTACATTATTAGTTAATTATTGTTTTTATTAATTTCCTAGTGATTTTTAATCAAGGGCAAATTATCTCCTGAAAGGTTCATATCTAATTGAGGCAGGAGAATATTGCCGTGAATTGCTTATGGGTTACATCATACATCATTGCATCATGTTCAGCCAGTACCCAACAAACACATTTCCAGTTACATGAGTGAAAGAAACATACCTGACATGCCAAGAATTTACTGTTAGTTTAGCCAAAGTCCTGAAAGCCTATTGAAATAATTGCTATTAGGCTGATTACAAAGATACTGATGCTTATAGTCCAAATTATCCAAATGTAAGAGCTCATTCCTAATAACGGTAGAGATATTTGATATTGGATATATTCAGATTTGAGAAATTGTACCATTTGAGTGAAGTTTACGTTGATTGGAAAAGAGGAAACATAAGTACCATTTTGTAAAAGAGAGAAAAGGAAGACCCAGTCTCACTTCTGTACCTAGTGATACCATGGAGCAGAACCTCCAGGAATTTCTGCTAAGAAACATGGAAAATAAGGATGTGATTATTGACAGCCAAGATGGCTTCACTAAAGGCAAATTGTACCTGACGACCTCAGTGGCCTTCTACAATAGGGACAACATCGGTGGATACAAGAAGAGCAGCAGACATCATCTACCTGGACTTAAGCAAGGCATTTAACACTGTGCTGTACAACATCCTTGTCTGTAAATTGGAAAGACATGGATTTGACGGATAGACCGCTTGGTGGACAAGGAACTAGCTAGTTCTAAGGAACCCCACTCAAAGGGTTGCTGTCAATGACATGATGTCCAAATAGTGATCAGTGATGAGTGGTGTTCTTCAGGGTTTGGTACTGATGGAGTTCAACATCTTCGTCGGAATTATGGACAGCAGGATTGAGAGCACCCTCAACGAGTTTTCCAATAACACCAAGTTGTGAAGAGAGGTTCACAGACTGGAGAGAAGGGATGCCATCTAGAGGGACCTGTACACACTTGAGAAGTGGGCCTGTGCAAGCTTCATGAAGTTCAGCCAGACCAAGCACAAGGTCCTGCATGTCATTCATAGAGTCATAGGATTGCCTAGGTTGGAAGGGACCATTCAGATCATCTAGTCCAACCAGCAACCTAGCATGGACAAAAACCATCACTAAGCCATATTTCTAAGCATCTGCCATCTACCCGTCTTTTAAATACCTCAAGGGATGGTGACTCAACCATTTCCCTGGGCAGACTGTTCCAATGCTTAATAACCCTTTCAGTGTAAAAGGGTTGGGCCAATCCCAAGCACAAATACAGGTTGGGTGGAGAATGGCTTTAAAGCAGCCCTCAGGAGAAGGACTTGTGGGTGTTTGTGGATGAGAAGTTCAACATGAGCTGACAACGTGTGCTCACCGCCCAGAAAGCCAACTGCATCCTGGACTGTGTCAAAAGAATTGTGGCCAGTAGGTCCAGGGAGGTGATTCTACTCTGCTCTGGTGTGACCCAACCTGGAGTATTGTGTTCAGTTCTGGAGTCCTCAGCCCATGGACATGTTGGAGCAAGTCTAGAGGAGGGCCACAAAGATGATCAGGGGGCTGGAGCACCTCTCCTATGAAGACAGGATGAGAGAGTTGGGGTTGCTCAGCTTGGAGAAGAGAAGGCTATGGGGAGACCTTATTGTGGCTTTTCAGTACTTAAATGGGGCCTGCAGAAGAGGTGAAGAAGGATTCTTTGTCAGGGAGTGTAGTGATATGACTACACTGTAATGGTTTTAAGCTGAAAGATCTTTAGATGCTTAGATATTAGGGAGAAATTCTTTACTGTGAGGGTGGTGAGGCACTGGAACTGGTTTCCCAGAAGAGTTGTGGATGCCCCATCTGTGGAGGTGTTCAGGCTGGATGGGGCTTTGAGCAACCTTGTCTAGTGGGGTGTGTCCCTGGGAGGTGTCCCTGCCTATGGCAGGGGGCTGGAACTAGATGGTCTTTAACGTCCCTGCAAAACTGAATTATTCTATGATTCTGTTATATATGTAAGCTTTCTGGTGTCTGATCCTTTTTTGGTGTTATGGTCCTCCTAAGAAGAATAGGGACGTGTCGTTATACATTGTCAGCAAGACAAGTTCTTCATGTGAGGAAGTGTGCTATTGCGATTGATGGTTTCTTACTCCTTTGTGACAGGAAGAGGGAGAAATTTGATGGTTTCTTTCTTGTCATCTGACATCCATTTGGGGTCATTTTGATGTGTTTGCTAACACAAGCATGTGCTCCACTGGCTCCCAATTACATATTGTAGTGAAATGTACTGTATATGTTTTATATATGTTGGGTACTTCTTCATTTTCTTTTTATCCTTAAACCCACTTTCATGCATATTTTGAAGTTGCTTTCCTTTATCAAGCTGTAGTTGAACACTAGTGAGTTGTTTATAGCCCTGGGACCCCGGTGCTAACCTGTTCCTTCCACTTCCAAGGCTTCTGCTATGACCTTGTGCTTGTTCCTTTGGGGGTTATGTTACAGTTCTGCTTTCCCTCAGCAGCCTCCAAGCTGTGGTTTACTGATAACTTAATACTTTATTAACAGTGTGGTGACACATACATCCTTGCTCTACAGTTACTAATATTTCATTCTGCAGAAGCAATGATGCAGTAGAAGACATGCATAAATAGAGAGACGTGTGCTCTCATAACCACTTGCTGCCAACATCTACTACTCATGGTAATGTCAGGGGTATGTTATCAAAGTTACTTTACCACACATTCATTTCATTTGCATAGTTGAAAATGAAAGTGTAAGTCAAATTAAAGTAGTGATTCATTTTGCCTTGCAAGATGTAGTCTTAATATTTAACATTTTTTTATTTAATCTTGTGTTTTTCTCAGAGGAGTCTGTGTGAATAGTATTAAAGGTTGGGTTAGGGATAACAGATTTTGTCTGTGCTAGTTAGCTGTGGCTGTGAGATATGTGTCAAAATTTGGAAAGACCCTCTCTTGTATCAACTTTCATTGGTCATATTTTATATATTCTTTGAAAAAGCTTGTCATGGTGCTGGGATAATCTCTGGCAAGGACCAGACCCTACTGATGAGAAGCAGTTTGTGAACAGAGGCTTTGAACGGCTCAGTGATCCAATATAAAACTGATATGAGAAAGTGATTGTGATTTAGCTCTGACATGAAGAATTAAAATAAAGAGTTCACTTTGAGGGAATTCACATATTTTCTTCAGTCCATCAAAATTATTACAATAGCCTTCAAGGATTACAGAAAATATCCTTTAGAGAAACTGACTGTAAATATGTGTTCCTCATTTTCAGTCTTTGTGCACATTGTAGAGACTGGAAAGATTTAAGATTTCATAAGTTAATTTCAGTTTCTGTGGCAGCCTTTTCTAAAATATCAGTGGCCAAAGAGGCTGAAAACATAGACTAAAAATTTCTGCTTGCAATTTTAAATGTTCTTGTAGAAAGGGTATTCTTTCGGGGTATTCTTAAAGAATACCCTTCAGTAAAGAAGGAGAAATAATCAGAATAGCAATATGATCCTACAGAGAACTTCAGTGCTGGAGACCCAGTGAACCATTTTGACCAAGGTGATAAGCTGGCAGATCACAATAGACACTAGACATGTTGGAGGGCACTGAAGTGCAGAGTTGTTGGATGAAGTTTCAAAGATCTCAGAGCTGCCAAATATGTTACTCAAGTAGAAAACAGAAAAACAGTCTCCAAAATAAGCAAAGGATTTTAATAGCTGAGGCATCCACACTTGGGTGTTGATGGAGCTATCCATTTTGTGGCTTTACCATTTTCCACTAGACAGACATTCTAAAAGGTAATCCAATATTCCCTCTCCAAAGAGGTATAGAGGTGACCTTTCTCTGAAAGGACTTTTTGGCAAGGAGGTCATTGCTCCTGTGAGATGATTTATGGAAGATGGGTGTTGCTTAAATGGGGATTTTTCCAATACCTTAAAGCTTTCTGAATAGAATTGGAAAGAGATGCAATTGTTGTGGAGCTCTTGTTATTTATGCATGGGAAATTGTAACTAGTCAGATAATAAAGTGGTCATCAGCATTTAGCGCTCAGGACTGAAAATACCAGGAGGCAGTTCTTCACTGAATGAATATTTTGGTTGCAGCAGAACGGTCAAACTTGAAAATGTTATACCTACCATGCTCAGATAGAGTGTTCTGTATGCTTAAACTTCACTGCTGGAGTGAAGGCAAGGTGATGGATAATATGGGACCAGGGAATGGCATATGCTGCCTGAAATGATCCATGCTAGGTTGTCCCTCTGAAGCAGCAAAGAAAAGCTGTGGCCTCTGATGGCAGCCACACGCTTTTGGTCACCTGTGTCTTCTGAGAGGTGTGGAGTCAAGCCCTTTCTTTATAGCCATGTCCTTTTCTCTAATGGTGCTAGGAATAACCATTTCTTGACAGGATTTAAAATGTTGCATGTCTTTTTTGAATTAGAATCCTAAATGGTGCAGGAGTGGCCATAAAGGTAAAGTGATCCTTACAAAATTGATGTGTACTGATATTGTCTTTAATCTTTGTAACTGAAGAAGCTTCATCAAGTGTTGCTGAAAATTTCCATGGTGAATTTAAAACCTCTGCTCTCCCTGAACTCAGCAGGAGATTCTCCATTGACTTCAAGAGAAGAAGAATTAGGCCTAGAGTCATTAAAATAAATACCTTTAAATTAGAGACTAGCATATGTAACCACTTTCCAGATGCACAAGTTTGTGTCAGCTTTATGTTCTTTTCATTATCTGTAAAATTAATTTGATAGGCAAGATGCTAATTCTATATTTCTGTTCTGTTTTCTTTGGTCTTGGCCTTAATATTTATGGACTATTCAGCTGATTTTTGCTGAAGCTAACAAAAAATATCCTACAGCTTGCAATAAGATCAGGCTGTTATCCATGTGGTTAGTAGCTATCACAGTGAAATATTCAGTATGCAATGCTCAGCAATTCTGCAGGCTTAAAACAATGTTTTTACACAATGGCAACACTGCGGCCATTTAGTCAACTTTAGAAAACATAGTTATATTAAGACAAAGGAAATTAAAGTCTTAATTTATGCTCTGTAACCTGTTATTTATCAAAGTCCTGGAGCCTTGTTGAACTGCAAAACATAATGCTATCTGAATACTGCAGCAGGGAATACTGGAAAGGGGCAGAAGATGCACAGGCACTAGAATGATGTCAAATGAAACATGAGGCTTACTATGCTGGGAAGGCATTAATCGTCAAAGAATGAAGTATTCGGAGTTTTTCTGGAAGATAATTACTGAAGGAAAAGCATTAAAAGAACAGAAAGCAAAGGAAGATTTTTTTTCCTTCTATTGCTCCAGCTTATATCTTTTGCAGTCACCTAATCAAGAGTAATTAGTAAGCTCTCCATCAAAGATAACTAGTTCTCATGTATATTACAGGTGCAAGTGTGAAAAATATTTAAAATTCTGATTTTCCTCATGATTTTGAAAACAATTAAGTTTTTATGTGGTTTTGGTTTTCATTTTAAGCTCAAGTTTCATTTATTTTTCCCCTTGAACTTTCATAAGAAAATCTAAATGAATTCAAGACACATTACAAGAAAGATGCTTCATATATGAGCATCAAGGAGTCTCAAAAACCAATTACATTTCATGATAAAATAATTTCAGGTTTTATATTACAAAAGTAGGAAAGCCCAATGTGAATTTTCAGGTGTATAACATAATACATGTATTTAATATATATTTGTAGGATCTTGATGTAAAAAATAGTTCAGATACTCTTTCTTGCAGACTACACAACAAACTGCACTACTGCATATTGCCCAAGTGTGCTCATGAGCAAGTTGTAGCTCTTTGTGAACATTTGCATTACATTAACTCATTTAAAGTTAATAAAAATCTCCCGAGTCATGAAGAATCTCATCTTCTCATTACCCACCTCCCTTCAGGCCCATGATGGGCAGGTAAAACAATTCCAAGCTTCCCTTTCTCTTAATGAATCCCCTCTTTTTGCCAGTCTGGGACGATGCTCATGACAGTGGTGGAAAAAAAGCACAGTTTCACTTCAACTGAATTTACTTATTCAGCAATATTGTGGGCTCCAAGGACTTGCTTTTTAAAAATCCTGCATATATCTATATCTCTTGGTGTTAGATTTCTTGTATTAAAGGACCATCAGGAGTGTATGGCTGCAATTCCATATCAAATGTGGTTCTGTTGCAAATTTGTGGAGCTTTTGGTTTTTAAGAAAGGGTTTAAAATCGCAGTTTCAAGTGAGATACATATAGCTGTAGGCAGAGAGCAGCTTATAACTCACAACATACAATACAACAGCCAGTAATAGATTAGTGTTATTTATTAAGGGCCTGTTAAAAACAAAATATGTAATCCTTACACTGATAAATTGAGGACATGAGATAACTCACTGCGTAAGACAGAAATCATAAAAGAGGTGGTGGAAAGGAGTCACTGACTTCCTGCTCACAAGCACGAGATCACCAAGTGAGATGGGGCTTTTATCATACATGTCTTGAATTTCTATGGGGTTGGAGATTCCACAGCCCCTCTTGGTAACATGCTTCCTCCCTAGCAGGAAGTTTTCCCCACCACTAGCAAGAAGTAACTCCTTGCAACTGCTGTGCAACTCCCCATAAAGCTATTGTAGGCTGTTAAAATTCTCCTCCGTCCCTCTTCTATTACAGGAACATATTACAGCAATTAATTTTATACTGGCAGCATGAAAAAAAATAATATTGATTGATTTCTTCTTTAGACTACTTATTTGAGTGGCTGAATTTCAAATTTCTTTGAGAAATCTTGTAACTTCTCCTTTCTGTGGAAATAACTTGGCATAATTAACTTTTGATAGGGAAGGCCTATATCACTAAAGGGTAAGTTCTGCCTGTGTAATAGTATTTTTTTGTTGGAACTTCAATTTTCTCTATAATCCTTACAAAGGGATAAATTTTTTTTATTTTTTTATTAATACTATGGAAGATATGTTCATGAAAAGTATTTAGAATTGCAGACCACAGTGGAAGCAAAGAGATTCTGCCCTGTCTTGCTGTGCAAAATGAAGGGGTCTCTAGCTGCAGAACACTAAAATACATATGCCCACACAAAGACAGAAGAAAAATATGTTTATTTTACATCTTAATAAGCAATGTTTTCTGTTTTAAATGTCACGTTTCATTCTCCATTTGAGTGTTACGGGAGCTCTGATATATTCAGTTATTTTTTTATAATTGATTAAACTCAATCCTCTTTGTGAAAGGATACTAATCTGGTTTGGTGTGACAAGTGTTTATCTAATGAGCATGTTTTTGCTCTATTTGTCATACTGTAATTCACATAAAGAAGCAATAAACCACCTCAGTTAACAGAGAGTGTTTCAGTAGCAGTCATGTAGCGTTCAAAGAAAGGTGAATGGCTTCTAGAATAATCACTGAGAGCTATGTACTCATATTTAATCCCTGTATTAAGCAATAGTCAGATTTCTTAAAAAACAAACAATACAAGCCAATAAATCCCTTCATTTAAAATTAAAAATATGGTTTCTATCATATACAGATTTATATCAGAGGGTTATACAGAGGGAAGAATTGATTTGTTTTAAATAGATCCAAATGCCACTTCTGTGCCACAACAGCACTGAACTATCAACCCGTGTTCCCCTTGTTTAAGTAAACAGCAAATTTTAAAGGGCAGGAGGGAGCTGCAATGGACTTTCAGCTCCTTTTGGGATGCAAATGGATTATAGTCAGCACAGGAGCTGGGGAAGTGCAGCTGGATTTAGGACGCACACGTGTGACTGAATATCCCATGTCCTCATGGGCTCGGCCTAACGCTGCTCTCACTGACTGAAAGGGCTACGGTAGGAATTTCAAGGTGTAACACAAACGCTTGGTGCTTTAGTGCTCAATATATTAAGGGCTGTAGCAACCTCCTTATGCCACTGGGGCTGCAGCTTTGAGCATTTTATATTTAGGGAGCAAGAAAAGGAAGTTTTATTTTCATGAGTTATTTTTAAAAGCTAACAATCACATACATTCCTGATCCAGTGACTACTGAGAATACAGTCATTTTTCCTGATAAAGTAAAAAGACAATAAAGCAGCAAAATTTGATGTTATGGCTGTTAAGTTCTGTAATTTTATACTTCCATTGATCAGAAAATGAATTTATGGTCTATGTATTTTCAATATCGTAAAAGTCTTTGTAATTTAATTGTTAATCTAAGGTCAAAAGCAAATTAGCATAATAATATCTGAACTGCACTGCCCTGAAATCCCCTGATAGGCATCTTTTTGACTCTTGCTATTATAAAAACTGTTCCCTTAGGTTCTTGACCCTATTAAAGCTGTTCCTAGACTATGGTGATAAGCTTTGCATGGGTAGTTTATGAGAACCTCTCTGAATAAGCAGTCCTTGGATGATGCCTTTGTGCTGGGGAGGGTGGCTGGGGTTTGTGGGGGATATTAACACTACACAGAGAGCCTGTATCCATCCTGATGTTTGTTATGATTTCCCCTTTGGTTTCATAAAATTTGTTAAAGTTCCACTGCTTTTCTTCAGCATCAGTTCTGATAATGTTGCTATATGTTTTAAGGTGTTAGCTGTTGTTTTATTTGAGGCTGATTTTGTTTGCTGTTTTTTTCCCCTCATTTTATCACCTGATATCATAATATTCAGGTACATTGTGTTTCACTATTCAGCCTTTCGTGTCCTGGGCATATTTATTAATTAACATCATCTCTCTGTTTTTAAGACCTATTAATTTGAAGTGCTATTGTTAGAAGTGCTTAGATCTTGAGGTTAAAAAAAAAAAAAAGTCATTAACCACTTTTTAAGGTGGCAGAAAGCTTGTAATAGCAATGTAAGAAGTGCACTTAATGCTATAATGTGTCTTTGCTTTTGAGAGGTTTTGATTCACAGCAGTTTTCAGGCACATGGCTACTGCAGGGCTTGGTTCCTGTATTACAAAATGCAGTAGACAATTAGGAAACTCAGCTTGAGCTTTTTGAAAGGTGACATGCTGAAATGAACTGTTTAATATGTTAAAGGAGGAAGTGAAAACAAGGGAGAAGTAATGAGAAAAAGGGGTCCCTTTGGAAGTCCACATCAGATTTCTTAGATTTTTTTTTTTTTTTTTTTTTTTTGATGGGTATCATCTTCCATGTCAAGTTTGGGGACGCCTGAGCTGTATGCCTCTCAGTGAAATTCAGCCACACCTGAGTGTGGACCTCATGTGGTCTTCTCATAGATAGTTTCATCCATGCATATAGGTACATAGGAGCTTGCAAGAGTCTTCTTTTTTATCTGGACTTGCATACCTCAGCTATAGGTGATTTAATGGGTGTGCATAAAGATTCCCAGCTGATTTTGTTAGAAAAACAAAATTTTTGTTAGAAAAAGATGGAATATTTCTGCTTCAGGCCCAGTGTTACAGTTTGATTTGTTAAAATAATCTAGCATCTGCCTGAGTGAAAGCAGCCCAGTTGCAGGACCCTGTTGCAAGGCTGGAGAATCGCGATCAGGCTTCCCATTGCTCCAGGCTGGGGAAAATCATTTACAAACTGACAGTGGTCTGCACATTCAAAGTTGGCAATACAGTGTGTCAGGATAATGATAAAGGCATTTATTTCTCTTGGAAAAATGTCGTTTAATTATTCATTGTGAACTGTTTGTTGAACTCTGCTTGCTAGGACTTACACATTTTGAACTGGTTCATAAGCATAGCAAAATACAGGAGGGAATCATGTTTAAATACTGTATGACTGCCTGCTAATTATTTGCTTGCTGATTCATGGAAGCAAACAAACATTAACAGGCATTAAACTGGCTATTGAAGCTAGCATTGGTGAATAGCTCTGGCACATGGAAATACATAAAAATGTTAAGAAAAAGGTGCTTTTTATGAGTAAGGCACACTTTTTTTATTGCAGCTATTAACTTTGAACAAGTTTTGTGGGGGCGTCGTGATACTCGAAATACATGTACTAATGGCATTTTACATAAAATTCATAGAATCATAAAATGGTTGGGGTTGGAAGGGACCTCAAAGATCATCGAGTTCCAACTGCCCTGCCATGGGCAGGGAAACCTTCCACTAGACCAGGTTGCTCAAAGCCCCATCCAGCCTGGCTTTGGACACCTCCAGGCACTTGACATTCACGGCTTCTCTGGGCAACCTGTTCCAATGCCTCACCACCCTCACAGTAAAGAATTTCTCCCTAATATCTAATCTAAATCTCCTCTCTTTCAGCTTAAAACCACTACCCCTTGTCCTATCACTACCCTTGCAGATATTACACACCTTTTCTGCAGGTGCCATTTAAGTACTGGAAAACCACAATAATGTCTCTCCAGAGTCTTCTCTTCTCCAGGCTGAACAACCCCAACTTTTTCACCCTTTCTTCATAGGAGAGGTACTCCAGCCCTCTGATCATCTTTGTGGCCCTCCTCTGGACTTGCTCTCATAAGTCCATGTACTTCCTGTACTGAAGACTCAAGAGCTGGAGGCAGCACTGCAGATGGGGTCTCACCAGAACAAAGTAGAGGAGTAGAGTCATCTCCCTGGACCTAATAGCCACAATTCTTTTGACACAGTCAAATGCAGTTGGCTCTCTGGGTGGCGAGCATACATGTCAGCTCAAGTTGAGCTTCTCATCCACCAACACCCCCAAGTCCTTCTCCTTAGGGCTGCTGCTGGAAGGTTCTTATGTATTTGTATACAGCTCAGGTTCTCCTTTTTAACCTTGTGAAAAATGTCCTTTTATCTCTCTTTTCTTCTCTTGCTTTGTTGCATACTTCTTTCCTTATGCAGGAAAAAAAAAGGAAGAAAACTGAAGAATTATTGAGCTCTTCAAAATGGAATGAAGGGCTGGAGATAGGGAGGGAAAGGAGCAAGCTTCATCCCTTCTGTCACGTTCGAGTATTCAGAAGTCACCTATGAAATGAAATACTTAGGTTTCCTGAGTGGCTGGTGGGAAGAAGGGTCAGTGTTGTACTATCTTTAGGAAAACATGAATGCAGCAGGGTAAGAAATGTTCTACAAAGAGGCTTCACATTTCAAGCCTTTTTTTCCTGGGGAAAAAGTTACCATATGTCCATTGTTCATTGTTGAGTGAATTTATAACTTTATACTGCATTAGCACAATAAAACAAATTTTGATAAGTCTATTTAGAAAATATAAATGATAAAAGTGATTACCTTTCAAATTATTTCTCTGTATCTATCAAGGATGTGTTCAGAGGAATATCCAGTTGTGTGAAAAATAATTTAAATTGAAAATAGAGAGTAGCACTCATTTTTCTGCAAGCAGTCTTTTGCTTTCTCAGAATGTTTCTGCATGTATGTTTTTTGGCATTAAATGAACTGCCAAGGTAGCATCAGCATCACCCAAAATAGACAAAGACAAATTCAGATATGATGGATAGTGGCTCACCAAGTCATCCTCCAGTTCCCTCAGGGCTCATGGGTAAATCTCATCTGCTCCCATGGATTTGTGCATCTTCTGGTTTCTCAGATAATCTCAAGCCTGATCTCCTACAGTAGGCAGTACCTCATTCAGCCAGTCCCTGCCTTTGCCTTCTGTGACTTGGGCAGTGTGGACAGAGCCCTTGCTGGTGAAAATTGAAGCAAAAAAGTCATTGAGTACCTCAGCCTTGTCCATACCCTGGGTGACCAGGTCTCTGTTTCCTTGCAGAGAAGGGTCCACATTTTCCCCAATGTTCATTTTATCACCAACATACCTATAGAAGCTTTTCTTGTTGTCCTTAAAGCTGGAAGTGGAAAAGGAGCAGGAGAACAGTGTTTATAGTTTTGCAAACTCTATTACATGTGTATCCATTATGTGCCACTAACAATACAAGAAGCTCTCAATGCCCCTCAAGCAATTTGAAATTAGAGTTATTGCTTTTACAAATACATATAGCCCCTGTTAGTGGTCAGCCGTTAGCCCTCAGATGCTCAAACAGTGGCAAGTTACTGGGTTCTTCCCAGAATCATGAGATTACGACCTCGCAAGATGGTGTCATCTAGACTGTGAGTCATATCAGGGACACACTGAACAACTGAATGGTACTCTGATGGGGTTTGGGATCTACCAGAATGCTTTCAGCTGATGGGAAGGACAAGGAAAGTATCTGCATATTGGCCATATGTGATATAAAGAAAACAAAATCGCCTTTTTGTGTGGAGAATCAGAGCTGTACATTTCAATTTCCTCCCAAAGAAACAGTCCAGAGATTATATGAAATGAGACACTGGATCAACCCTCGGTGGCTGCTTAACTGCTGTGTCAGACAACAGTGAGGGACAGAAACAAACTCCTTCAAAGCAGCGACCTTCCAGTTTCAAAATACAAGACTTCTCTGGCCATGACAAGTCTTGGGATGGCTGCTGGGAGAGGACCCTTTAATGTCTTTAGTAATGACCTGGATGGCAGGACAGCACATTCTCAGGGGCTTTGCAGATGATAACGTGGCAGGGCAGATCCAAAGGGACCTGATAGGCTGGAGAAAACAGGACCTTCATGTGGTTCGGTGGTGACAAATGCTGCATTCAGCATCTGGGGCAGATAAAACTGAGATTAAGTACCAGCTGGGAGGTTGACAGGCTACAGAGCAGCTTTGCAAAAAAAGACCTGGGATGGTCTCGTTATTTTTTTATTAGCATCTCAAAGAGCAATCAGGCTGTAGGGAAGGTGTTTCGGAAAAGAGTCATAAGCACAATTTTGGATGAGCATTGTCTAGTCCTACTGAGGCTGTTTTATATTTATCACAAAAGCTACAGTAAAATTTTCTAGGTTATCTCTAACCTTGCTAACCTGTCTATAGCATCTCTACATATTTTTGCTATTCACTTGAAATGTGTAAATTTATTGAACATGTTGCTGTGGTTGGGTTTGAAAACAAGTCTCACCATGAGTGCTTACTAGAAATTAATTGTCATTATAAATGTTTATTCTTCCTTTGGATTTTGTGTGTGTGTGTGTGTGTGTGCATATGTGACTGTTTCTTGCAGAGACTGAAGGAACTGAAACAGAGGGAGTTTGCTCGAAACGTAGCATCTAAGTCACGAAAAGATGAAAGGAAACAGGAGAAAGCCCTTCAACGTTTGCACAAGCTAGCTGAGCTAAGGAAAGAGACAACTTGGTAAGTGCCTAGCTGCTGAAACATGAAAAATACTTTAAAATAATCCCTCCACTATTAGCCAGTGCTGTGGGATGCAAGGCTGTTGGAGTCCCTCAGCTGGAGCCCAGCACATGCATTTTTATGGCGTTTTTGAAGCAGTATGTGTACAGTAATTTGATTCACACTATGTGCAGAAATGAATGTTTAACGTTGCTTTTTCAGTGGAGCTAAAATGACATGTATTTTTAGCTTAAAAAAAAAGATATGTTCCATATATATTTCATAAAACTAGGCACATTGGTTGAAAGCTGAGTGAACTAGGTCATGCATTTGAAGGCTGACACTACTTCATTGATGAGGTGAGGAACACAGTCTGCCTTTCTAGGATGTAGCAGATCTCTGTGATTTAGTTTTCAAACTGCTTGCCTGGGAAAGCATCCAGAAATATAGTTTTAAATTTCAGTAACTGGATTTTTTTATATTAAAAGTTAAGTGCTTTTTTTCTCCAGCTCGACAGAGTGTTTACCTCTCCCTGCAAAAATGACACCTTGCTAGTCATACATTTTAGTATTGCATCTAGGCATATTATTGAAATGAATATCGAGCTTGCTAGCTGTGGCTGTATTCTTACTTAAAGATTATGCTGAAAAGCCACTGAAAATACATGTACCAACTTTTCACAGTGGAATTTTGGGACCAAAAAGGCAAAAAAGTAGATAGTACAATGCAAATGTTTTCTTTTTATCCAGCCTTCGTCTCACCAGAGAACTAACAGATAAGTCCAACCATATTAGTTGTAGGTCTTGTTAAGTAATAGTCTCTTTCTCCATAGTTTGAAGTGTGGGCAGCATCCTGAAGCAGAGTCCCTGTAAGCAAGTGGATGGGATATGAATGTCCTGAGGTCTGCTTGACATGAGCAATGTAACATCCAATTTTTAAATTTTTATCCTTTTAGGATAAATAGACACTCTTTCTACTCCATCAGTGTTTTAAATTTTCAGATTTAATACTTGAGATTTGCAATTTTTATGTTCCTAGGTTTACATATTATTCCCCCTAAACATACCCCAAAATCTGGATTTTTCATATTTCAGGAGAAAGGGGAAAGAGGAGCTAACTGTTTACCTTCTTCCATGTCAGTGAAGGAAGATTTTGAAAAGTTTTGTTGTTTTTGTGTTGTGTTGGTTTTTTTTAAATCTCCTTCTTCTAGTTCCTGAAGGAAAATTTATCTCTGAGCTTTATTTCTGTATTTAATAATTGCTGTTTACTAATACTTTGCATCCTTAGAAGTGTGATATAGACAGACACACAGGATATTTTTTAACTAGTATTTTTCTAGTTTGGTTTTGTAGAAGTCACTGTTTTAATTTGTTAGAGAAAGGATTTGCGTGAGGGTTTTAATATTTTTTTTTCAATTTATGAAGAACTGGGCAAGACAGGAATTCTCATGAGGAATTCCTTTCTCATAAAAGATCTACCTTAATTTCTAGACCAAATAGAATAAATTTGTCATTCTTTATCTCAGCACATTTTGGAGTCCTAAACAACACTTGCAACTTTTCCCAATGACCCATCATCTCGTATTGCTCTGCACCATGACATAGAATAATTTGGTTAAAAAAAAATAAAAATAATTGTTTTAACATCAGTCCATTACTCCAAGTTCTGAGTAGTTCCCATGGAACCTGGAAAATTGGCAGCTTAAACAGTTTTTGTTCTTCTCTTTGCTTCCTATTAAGTCAAATAGAACAGATGGGAAGAGGACATGAAATGAAGAACAGAAGTAGACAGTGATAAATTTTTTCTCAAGAGGGATGAATCACTTCTGCACTACTGTCAGCTGAAATACTCTCCCCAGTATTATTTTTCCATGAAAGAAATTGCTGAGGTTGCGATGGTTTGGTCTGTGAACACAAATAGGATGGGAGCTCCTGGGTGACTTCCCGTGGGCAGAGCGGCAGTCACTAGGATAATGACTAAGAGGGAAGTGGTCTATGAGGCTGTCTCTGTTTTAATATATTTTGTAGGACAAAGGAATGTAAAACCTCTGCTATTTGTAGTTATAGTGTTGTAACCATGATGATCTACTGGGAGGAGGAGCAAGATTTCTATGGAGATATACAGTCTCTTATAAGGCCAGCCAGTATGTCTAGGAAAAGTGAACTACCTTGTAGGAATGTTAGTCCTTCAGATGATAATTTCACATGAAGGGAACTGGGGGCACAATATTTACTCTATAGCTTTTTTAATACTATTCAACTGCTCTTTTTATAAAATATTGCATTTTTTCATATTCTCAATCTAAGTATTCACAGATTCTTCCTCTTTCCTTAAAATAATCTGCTAGATACTAAGGTAACATCATATTTCTCCCTGCAGTTCTCTGAAATGTACTGACTTGGAGTTTTACTTTACTTCGTAGTGCTCCTGGAAGTGGCCCTATGTTCAAATCCACTACAGTGACTGTACGAGACCATTGCAATGATATCCCACAAAGTGCTGCTGTAGATTCTGACAACAAACAGGATTTCAGCTGTACATTAATGCACGACACACAGAATTGTAAAGACATTGCTTCTGTTGTTTCTTCCACTTCTGGAAATGCATGTAGTAATAAATCCGAGGCTAACAAATGTGGAGATCAGGTTCAAGGAGCTCAAGGACATAGAGTTGGGTTTTCTTTTGCTTTTCCTAAGAAAGCAGCAATCAAACTGGAATCTTCAGCTGCTGTTTTCTATGAATATAATGATGAAACGTCTATGGAGCATGGACTTAGCAGAAGAAGTAGGTTTGTTCCAGGAACATGTAACCTTCAGTCTCCTTCAGCAACAGAAATAGTCCTGTGCCCTGAGGAGAAAAATAACTGTTTTCACCCACTGGTGGAAAAATGCATAGACACAGCAGAAGTTCCTGAAGTTCAGGAGTCAAAAGACCTGGTCAGTGAAGAAAGCAGGGTTCTAGAGAGTCCTGTATTAACCCCTGCTGTTTCCCATTCAAAGCAACTGGTGTCCTCAGACATGGATGTCAGTGCAGCAGACTTACCTGACCAAACGCTGCCCGTGGTTGCGGACAGTGCTCAGGTCCTGCCCCTGGACTGCAGCAGTAACGAGCTGCAGGCAAGCAGGGCTCCCACGCAGGCGGTTGTGGAGGATTGTTTATCTCTGCAGGATGTTGCAGAGGAAAATGATAAAGACAGGAACAGTGACTCATCCACAGTTGAAACTGAAATAAAAAAGCTGGGGGCAGATGCATTGGTCTCATCACCATCTGAAGAAGGTGGTAGTGGAGCCTCACAAAGCAAACCGGAAACACGGAAGAGACTTTGTGAACCCTTTGTTCCTGTTCTTAGCAAACATGGATCAAATATTCTTCAGTGGCCATCAGAAATGTTAATTTACACAAGTACAGATCCATCAATTTCTTATAGTTGTAATCCTTTATATTTTGATTTCAAGTCATCAAGAGCAAATGACAGCCAAGAAAAGCCCAAGCATCAGTCAAACATACCTCATTTGCACCATAAAACTAACCATAGCTTAGTCTCGGATTTTACAAATAAACCTACTTCAGAGTATAGTTACAATGACACAGAAATGAATAAAAATATGTGCAACTATACAATACCCCTTGTAAGTGATGTTTCCCTCATCAGAAGTTGTGATCTTGCAAAAAATCAAAATAAAATGTCCTTGGATGAGTCATTCAGGATTAGGAAAATAGAGAAGTGTCACGTTTCTAAAAATCACTTGCGACAAAACACTGTGATAGATGAGAAATACAACAAAGTCTGGGTCAAAGAAAGCCATGAAAAATGGCTTCATGGAAGTAGAAAACGAAAAAGGAGAAGAAAATTATGTCATTGTCATTATCATCACTGTGGGGATACAACAGCAGCAGAAATTGAGATGCCCTCAGTGACTGAAAAAGAAATCAGTTACAGAGATGAAAATAAGTATCAGCACCTCCAAAATAATCCAGAGAAGTGCAGACATGATGCAGGGAATATCTGGCTAGCTACAGGTGAGATGCAGTTGCATCAAAAACTTGGCATTGAAAATGGTCATAAGAGAGTCATGTCTGCATCAGATCATGTATATGGAGACAGAGGCTGGTGTGGCATTTGGAGTGCAAAACATAGCAGCCAACACCACAGTTGTAAACGACTGCACAGAAAGAGCAAAGCAAGCTCTCGGAGACAGGCCAAGCAGCTGGCTCTGAGTTCAAGGAGGCACAGTTTAAGGTGCTCTAAAACATGTTGTAACTGGAAAGTCAGGAAGTCAGGCAGTAGCCCAGAGCATAAATGCTTAGGACACTGCAGTGAGGAGAAAAGTCCAAGTCAAAACCAGTCCATAAAGAGAGCTTATAATGTTCTGACAGAGGAACCTGAAAAATCGCACCGCAAGCGGAGGCAGTATACCTACTCCTCTTCATCAGAGGAAAGCTCAGACAGACAGACACTATCAGCAGAAGAATATCTAAGGCAAGCACATACTTTACATACACATCACAAGGTGAAAGGGAAACGCAGGAGAAGGAAAACAAGAGTCCATCATGTCTTTCTTGACAGGAATCCAAGAAGCAAGACCTTCAGACCTTCCAAAGAAAATTCTGCAAATTCTACATTAAATAATTTGGGGGACATCTTAACTCAAGACAGTGTAGAGGAAACTACTGTGGATCCCAAAGCTGATAATGCAAAAGATAGGGATGAAACAATGCAGCTGGAGGAAAGCAAGTCATCTCTAGAAACTGATAGTTCACACGTGCTGGAAAACGACAAACTGATGGCATGTGCAGTGATGGAGAGTGCTCCAGGTACATATTCTGATGTTGTTGCAGGTTCTGCTGCTTCTCTTCCTGAGCACAGTGCTCCAGCAGTTGCTGGCATGCAGGGGGATGTTTGGCACTTTCGGAGCCTCAGCGGGAGCAAAAAAACAGAATAAAGCTGGATCGGAGCCTAGAAGGGCCAGGAAAGCCTGCAGCCCCAAAGTCTGGGTGGCATTTCCAGGAGTTCCCAG
>JAOXNG010000064.1:23746980-23757389 GCA_028566535.1 Scolopax minor
GGTCAAGGCAGCTATTGATGCTGGCCAGGGGCCGTGTGATCTTGTAGGTGAAGTTGATGATGTTGAGGGTCCGGCAGTCGGCTTGGGAGTAGCGGGAGGTGTAGTAGAGGGTCCGAGTGATGTGGAAGGTGTTAAGCAAAATGTTCTGCAAATTTTCCAGTGTTTCAGTAATTTTTTTTGGTGAAAGGGTATATTTGCAATGAGTGCAGCATTGCCACTCTATTAGTTCTATATTTTCTGCACCTTTCTGATAGCTTACAAAATCCCTCATATCCATTTCAAGTGTTGACAATTAAAAAAAAACAACCTTTGCAGCATGTGTGACGTTCACCTTGATACTAGTGACATTCAGTGAGCCTGCTGATTTTTAAGCTAGTGATTAAGAGCTGTCTGAAATAGTTTCACACATGGTTTGTAAATCCCAGGTCAGAGCTTTTCCATCACTGCTGCTGTGAAATATTTCTCCTTGGCTTTGCAGATGTTTAACAAATTCATTTGTAGGAACTCTCCTTCTTGAAAATTAAATAGTCTCTTTCTTATCATAAAAATTATTTTCTATGAATACAGGAGCTATTAGTATATCACTATAATATATCACAATTTTGAACTAGATAGAGATCAACTTAGGACACGACACTGATTTAATTAGTGGTCTCTCTCTTTTCTCCCATCACCTTGTTTTTCTTTTGATTCTTTTTCCAAGTTGCTATTAAGTTCCTTCTTAGTGAAGCCATTTGGTGCATCTTTCCTCTGCCCCCTTTCTTCTGCCCCTTCCTTCCCTTCTGTTTATTCAATTTTAATTGATCACAGAAAGCAAAAATGAATAGGACAGTTGTAGTCCTGTTCAAGAAATGTGGTATGTCTGAGAAGATTACAGAAAACAAGAACATTTATTCCAGGCTCTGTACAGAAATTACACGCCTCAGTTTCAACATCTGCTGATTTATGGCTGTATAATGGTTTGTACCTGAAAAAATTCCCCAAACAAAAAAATATCAAGCTCCTTTTATTTTGTGATTTAAATTGTCCACTACTGTGCTCTTAGTAATGTTACACTTCTTTGTTTTTTTTTATTTTTTTCTTTTTAGCTACAGAGTTGGATTTAATAATAAGAAGGAAGAGAAATCTGCAAACAAGTCAGGTAGTCGTTATTACAAGTAGAGGCAATTGCAATATGCCATGACCTATAAGAAAGCTGTTGACTGTAAGGTAGGCAACATCTCATAAAGACTATTCCATTTCCCTGAGCTGGCACCTGCTAAAACAAAACTCTTTTCTTGAAAGAGTATTTTGTGAAGTCTGCTCAGTTTCCACTTGAAACTGTTACAAAAGCACATGATGGAAGACAAGGTACAGTCCAGGTAATCTAGAGATTAGGTAAGAGATGTCATTAAGTAGTTCCATAAATATTGAATACTTTGATCGTATGGCTTGTTCTAAATCCTGGCTAAGAGCAAATGTGTTGTTTTGTAGGTTGGGTCAAACATTGGCTTAAAAATTTTGGTGAGCAACTCTAAGTGAAAATAGTTACCCATTCACATTCCTGCTAATAGGACTAAATGTTGAAAAGTTAAATCCAAAGAATCCACAGGATTTGTCCCTTGAGTCCTCGAGTCCCTTGAGCAGCTGGATAGCTGTGCTTAGGCGTTTCCTCTAAATAAGTGTGCTCCCACATCATTTGATAAAGAATAATCCAGTTTAATCACACACTTGAGAAGAACTAAATGACTTAAATTAGAGTCTGATCAACTTCTGTTCATCTTCTAGCTTAACGTTGTTCATTTTTTTAAATGGCACTTGACCACCATGATGCAGGTATTAATAAAATTACTGTTTCCACATTGTTATTTGCAAAAATAAAGATGGTCAGTGTCACAATTGCAGTAGTTCATATCAGAGCCTGATCAATATATGTGACTGAGTCAGTGTCACAATTCAGCTGTTGAAAAACTTCTTTTGGATGCCTGGTTTTCAAAAAAACAAAATTTGCACTCACACTGTTTATTTTTGCTCCTCCTGTCTCACTTGTCCAATGCTTCCTCGTAACTTCTGGCCTGCTTCAGCCAAACTTGGCAATTCTGGCTGAACTGAGATCTCATAGCTGTGAATTGCCTATGGTTTTCATTAAAATTGCTCGTTTGGCAATGTGCTTTCCTATGCCTTTTGCTGAAGGTGCCAACATTACTCATTCTCCCTGGCAGCAGTTTGCTGGTGCCTGCTACCCCTCTGACTCTGGGCTAGCCACGGCATGTGTCATCTTGCAAGTGATGGACTAAATAAAGGTGCACAGAGGAAGCAGAGGACGCTGTGGAGGTTCTAGTAGGAACAATGTTTGTCAAAGAAGATTGTCTAAACAATAAGATTGTTTGTCACAGTAAGATACAGGGGGAATATGGGGCAAAAGGGGGATTGGCAGGTGAGATGGGAGGTGTGAGGTAGAAGATTACAATGATAACTGGTTTAACAGTTTACAGGCAGGGTAGAAGATGAATGTCTCAGATGTGTAGGAAATCAGGCTTCATTAGCTTTGCTCCTTGCAGAAAAACATGTTATTAATTGCCTTTGGTCTCCTGGGGAACTGCTAGCCTGGTTCGAAGCTTTGCTGCTGCTTATTGTCTGATTGCTGAGGCATGCTCTGAACAGAAGGATGTCTTTGATGCTGATAGATCAAACTCTGAACTGAAATCTGCTGAGATGAGGAAGCCTGAATCAGCAAAGCCAACTTTTAAGAAAGCAGAGATCCCTCTCTATGGAATAAAGGGAGAAGTGTTGCCAGAGACTAGAAATATGAAATCTGTGCTCTTTAACACTCAGCCACAGCCAGCAGCCCGGAGGACAAAGGAGAAATTACTTGAGGATGACTGTCCAAGAAGAAGAAAAGAGCTAAGTGGCTGTATGTAGGAGTGAAAGGGCAGCCTGACATGATGTGTGGCTAATGATGTTCCCATTCTTGCAGACTTAGAATACATGAAGCAGTAGCATTAGCAAATGCTCTGCAGTGTTAGGGTAAATTGCCTGGGACTTTTTCTTCCTGCAACTGCTAAAACATTTTGAACCTGTATATTTAATTTGAGGCTTTCCACCCTGTCCTTTTGGGTTAGAATTCTGACACTAAGAACTGGCTTTGCACAGGTAAAGTCATAATCAAGGGATTGTTTCATCTTTTTTTAGTGCAGAATCCTAGATCTTCACAGTATTTTTGGATGAGAAGCGATTCCCTGATTTTGTCCTTAGCCTTCTTCAAATCACACTATACTAATCTTTGCCTTTTCTTTCACTATAATCATTCTATATAGATCTGTTAATTTGCAAAGGTAGCCAGTTTGTAGATATGCCTGTTGAATGTGTATGACATGAATGATTAAATAGTGATAATTTAGAGGGAAATACATTTGTATTTACCAATCTCCTGTACTTCTCCAGAGGCTTACATGAAGCATTTATCTCCGTGGCATTCTCTGGACTCTCTGTGATGAAATTTTTGGCTAGCTGGGCTCTGATTTTATACTGCAAGCCTTGTGGCAGGCAAGCTTCACATAGTGACTGCAATGTTTGTTTTTCATGCTGCTTCCAAAGGGACAGTTTGAGCAAAAGCAAAGGAAAAAAAAAAAAACGCATATGAAATTTGATTTGCACTACTGCTGTTTTATACAAAATTTACATCACTGGATGGTGTTTTTGAAGGAACGGATAGGCTTGGTTATCAAGCATAAGCTGCATGTACAGAGTAGTATGTGACTGATTAAGCTGTGGAGTGATATGACCAAGGAGTTTTTATGAGCAGCTTGATAAAACATACTGCAAGTAAGCATATCCACATTCTTTTGATATTCTAAATTGATTTTTTTAACATAATACAGTCAATAATACTGTTTACATTTTAGTTGGTATATCATAATTGTGAAATGGGAGGGGTCTCAATTAGACAGTAGAGTAATAGCTTAGAAGCAAAAGAAATTCAGGAAGATTGGTCACTGGAATTCTTATTTTGTGGAAATCTCAGAAAGGCATTAAAACAGACAAGTACATTAACAAACTTAAAATAAGCTTTTTATTACTTAATATTTTTCACTGAAATTCAAAGCTTTGGCACTCTAAGTAAAGCAGAAAGTGGAAATCTCAGCAGCACTGCATTAATTTTTCAAGCCTTAATGTGCCAGACAGGGAATAAGTTATTACATCTGTTGCCCTCTGGGAGGAAGAATGAAAAGCACAAAAATGATTCTCCACTGTTAGGATGGAATAACTGAATAATAGCTGATATAAGCAGTGCCATTGCACCAGAAAAGCTTACAGCAGCTTTTGTGTCATCATTAGGAGCGAACATTTTTCTGTTTAACTAGTGTAGCAAGATTAGGAAACATGGCAGGTCTTATTTGTTCTTCTCAAGGGGCCCTTTACAATTATGGGAGAATTTCGAATGAGTACCCATGCGCAGCTGCTGATAATCTATGTGAGATACTCTTTTTTTTTTTCATGTTGAATTTGCAGCCTGTACACATCACTTCCAAGATCCAAAGGAAAAAATATAATTGTCTCCAGCAAGCTTATGAAACCTAACTGGGCAGGTTAGGGCTTTGTCTTGCCAGAAACTTAGCTCTTGGGTGGGCTGCTGGCAGAGAAGAAATAAGTCCATGAGGTTCTTGTTGCTCCGAAAGACAGAAACATCTGCTGGTTCTTGAATGACTTGTTTTCCAAGGCAGAGCCCAAAAGACCTCTTTATTAATGGTCTTCGCTGTAAATAATGTCTTCTCTGTAAATACACTCATAAAGCTTTTTAGATTCTATGATAGCATGGCAAATAAACAGAAGGATAATCCCAGTCTTGAGTAGAGGAAGGTACAGAATTTATTGACTGTCTGTGAACTCATCTGGGAATGAAGGAACATACCAAAGCACCATCTTCATGCTTCAACAGTGCCTCAAACTCTTCGTGTCACAAACTATCTCAGCTTTGAGGCATCTCCAAGAGGTGTGAAAGCTTTCAGTAATGTAGAATGGAGCTGAGGAAGAAAAGCATCAAGAATTTTTAGAAGGCTCTCCTTCCTCTCATCTCCTAATCAAATGCCAAGTAGTATTACGACATGTGGACAAAGGAAGTCACATGGGCAACAGGAATAAAAGCATTTTAGGCCTTCTCAAATCCATCTATCCTTTGTTGAAAAGAAAATTAGAATGCAATTATAGATTTTTATCTTCACCTTTATGTAATCAAACTTTAGATAGCTTTGTAACATACTTTGTTGGGGGTTGCCATTGGCTTGTGTTGCAAAGAAAGCTCATTTCACCTGATGTTAGTACCTGATGGTACTAACTATGCTGAGACTTTTTGTGCACGTTTCTGTAATTAATACTGAACTGGTATCTTTTCTTTGGAATGACCATGACTTGTCAAGGGTTCATTTGAGGCCCAGAATGTAAAAGGCTGTGGCAATTTTCTGTGCCACAGGACACAATTCATAAACAAATGCTATTTTGAGGCTGATGTGTGCAAATTAAAGCTGATGGAAACATTCTGTCACTGATTTATTGCAAACACTATCTAACTGTATTAGTATATTGAACCAGACTAAGGATAGTCCTCTGCTGTTCCCTCTATGCGTTCTTTAATTTTCTTAATACTTTTATTTCTACTGGGCCAGAGCAGCTATCGGTAAGTGGATTTCACTGAAATCACCTTTTTTAAATTTGGTTCACCACTCTATTTAATTAAGCATTGTTGGAAAGTTTCCACATATTCTATGTAGAATGGTTATGCCTTAAACCTTACCTAGCTGATTTTGGCAGTTCATTAGTAAATCCTTACAAGTCATGTGCTCTTACTACATATACGAGCATCACCTTTTTTAAAGCAGTGTAGCAATTCTACTGTGACCTGGTTGGGAATGAGGTATCTTCCTCATCATAAGCACTTCACACAACATTGACAGTATGTAAAAGCGGTACACCAAACGTGAAATCATTCCTTTGTAAACACAGAAGTAGTATGTGCCTGTATATATGCATGTGTGTAAACATGCATAAAGCCAAAAAAATTCTCCAATAATCCTGCCTCTATGCTAGCTTGTAATTAGCCCTATGTATTGGACTAAACATCAAACCCACAAGTCATGTGCAACTTATTCTTTCATTCTTGAAATCCATCTACCTCAGAGGTGAATTGTTGCTAAAGGCATCCAAAACCTACTACATAACAGCTCAGGAAAGGAAAGAGGAAGTGCTAAGAGGAAGGGAAGGGGAAGATTTTCTATTGTGAAGGGTAATCTGTCTCAGAGGTAGATTAACACTGACATATCCCCTTTAGACAAGAAGCTCAGAACTGACAACCATTTGGATTTATTTCTGGAAATGCTGTCAACACCCACATGTCATGAAAAAAAACGTGGTCTCTTGGCTGCCTGCAGTTGCAGCCATCTGTTTGGATGGCACATTCCTGATCATTGGGTTTGTTGGAGAAGTTCACTAGGACTTCATGGGTGCCAAGCATCAATAGCTTGAAAAGAGCAGACTGTGTGTTTCAACACGCACTGTATATTTTATTAGGAGCCCTCATTCTGTATGGTTGCAATAACATCACAAACATCCTCAGTTTGTTGATACTCACATGTCAAAGTAAAGGAACAGAAGCAAATAAAACACCTTTTGGGGGACCTTGTACCTGCCAAGATGAATTCAGTGGGCACCTCAAACTTAAAATGCAGTGTGGGACAATCCAAATGTCTGTAGGAGAATTCTAAATGAATAGAAAAAATCTCTGCCTTTTCATCACCCACTGAATCAGCTGGAATTTAGGACATAAAATTGCTCCTTCAATTCCAGGATGTGAGAAGTCAGTCAAAAGGCCTAATTACATGAATATTAAATATGGACACAGCACTTTTAAAAAAAATATTAACTGTGCCACAGAAGTGGAGAGGGCTGCAGAGCTGGAAGGCAGTGCAGCTGTAAGAAATTTTATTCATACCCTGTGGATTTTACTTATGTTCTTGTTCTACATATAACAATAATATTATTTCACTTTAGAAAAAAATAACAAGTGAATATTATTATTTCATTAGATTTTTTCAATATACTAATTTTTGTCTTGATTAACTTTTTTAATTTTTCCTAAAAGCTTTAAAAAAAAAAAATTAAAAATCCGGTAATGTTATACCTCGATGAAGCAACAGTACAGGTATCACCAGAAGTGTAGTCATCATGTTACTGCTGTTATCATTCTCATTAATTGGGGAATGATGTTATATAGCATTACATGCTTTTTTGAATCTGTGGTATGAGGATTGTATGCTCCAATTATATTGTATTTCCCATTGTGAATACAGCCAGTGCCTCTGTGTCTTGGAAGATGTTGATAAACCTCCAGATCTAGAGAACAGGGAGGTGTATCTGCCCCTCTACTTTATTCTGGTAGAATACCCACCTGGAGTACTGTGGCCAGTTCTGGAGTCCCCAATATAAGAAGGACATGAACTTGTTGGAACAGGTCCAGCAGAGGGCCATGAAGATGACCAGAGGGCTGGAGCACCTCTGCTATGAAGACAAGCTAAGAGGGTTGGGGTTGTTCAGAGGATGCTCCAGTGAGACCTTATTGTGGCCTTCTAGTAATTAAAGGGGGCCTACAGGAAAATTGGGGAAAGGGCTCTTTATTAGGGAATGTAGCAATAGGAGAAGTGGTAAAGGTTTATACTGAAAGAGGGTAGATTTAGATTAAGATCTCAGGAAGACATTCTTTCCTGTGATGGTGGTGAGGCACTGGAACAGGTTGCCCAGAGAAGCTGTGGATTCCCTGTTCCTGGAAGTGCTCAAGGCGGGGCTGGAGGGGCCTTTGAACAGCCTGGTCTGTTGTGAGGTGTCCCTGCCTATGGCAGGGGTGTTGGAACTAGATGATCTTTAAGGTCCCTTCCAACCCAAACCATTCTACAATTCTATGATTCTAATTTATTTATTTGCTAGACTGACTTCAGTTATGCATTAGAACATGTGAGACTGTATAGGTATTGGGAGACTAATGTGAAATACATCTAATGAAGTAGTAAATCTACATTCTAAATCTCTGCATGTGATTTAGTTATTCTGTTCTTCTGGTTTACTCCATGGAAAGGAAAAGCGTGTTTGGATGTGGTTCATCTAAAATAGGTTAAATGAATTTAGACCTATAAAAGATGTGTAAAGGCAATAATATGTTTTCTAAAATATTTATGTGATAAAGCTAATAAAATGAAAGGACTTTCTTGGAAGTTGTTTTCGTTTTACCTATAACAAGTCTTTTCTTTCATTAAACCAGCCAGCTGAGCAGATAAATGGATCTTCCTCTTGACAGCATGGTGTGGCACCATGTGCATTTCTTTCTCACAAAATGGAATGGCAGAGTACAGCTAACACACCTTAAAACCACTGGATTTTGACTCAGGCTGAGACCTATTGTCTGTCTATTCTGGTATCTTGACCTTGATAATTAAAATTAGTACATCATTCAGACCTTTTAGAGAGGGCTATACAAATTTCTGCAGTAGATTTACCCTAAGTATACATATCACAAGGTAGTTTTCCTTTTATTGTCAATATTTAAAAGATAGCTTCCTTTCGGAAAAAGTTTTCTTTATCTTTTACTTAGAAACTCAATTTAACATGTTTTGACCCAATGCCTTTAGGGATGATAAACAGCTTGATTTATAGAGCTTAGAACAAGAGCACATGAAAAAAATTCTTCATGTACCCCCTTTCCACAGGTTTTAAAATCAAGCAGTTCAGTATGTATTGAACATCAGTACTACTGGATGAAAATAAATAAAACAGGGAGCACATAAAACCACAAAGAATGCTAGTAATATTTCAGTCATTTGTATGCAAGCAACCTGTCAAAATGTCAGTGTGCAGTATCTTCCAAGACCTATAATAAAGTCATAGTTTTGCAATTTTCTCAGTGCAAGGCTTAGCGCAGACTAATGATATGAAAGCCAATGAAAATCACTTTTTAAACAGGAAAAAAAAAAAACAGATTCAAAAAGACAAAAGAAATTATACATTAAATTTTGCAGTTGTAGAAAAATATTATAAATTGTAAGAGACTTTTTTCCTGGTTTAAGTAACGTGGAAAACCTGTACGTCCTAAGTATGTATTTTCTCACAAATCAGGCTCCATAAGATCATACTTTTTGACAGTGTCACAACTAGGTGCACAGATATACTTTCAACAGTGGCCATTTCTTGCCACAAAAGAGCCACTTGAAGACACTCATCAAAATAAAAATTAATTTTAGATTCATATTAATTATGTAAAGATGACCAGAAAACTATAAACATTTCTTCTGAATGCTTTAGGGAGAATGAAGAAATCTGAAGCTCTTAGGAGGCCATGTAAGAAACAGCAGATATACTACATAATATCATTAGCTGAGAATCACAGAGGATGAAAGGGACCTCTGGGGGTCATCTTGTCCTGGTCAAGCAAGATCACCTAGAGACAGTTGCCGAGGACTGTGTCTAGATGGCTTTTTAAATATGAATAAGGATGGAGCTTCCACAACTTCTTGTCCATCACGAACCAGGCAGTAGCCCCCTATGTGTACTGATACATGGAGTTATATATGCACCATGGTGTTTGGGTACATGTAGGACTTTGCACTTTCCCTTGTTGAACTTCATGAAGTTCCTGTCAACTGTTTTCTCCATACTGTTGAGGTCCCTTTGAACAGCAGCATGACCTTCTGGAATATCTGCCATTCCTCTCAGTTTTGCAGCATCAACAAAACTGCTGAGTGTACACTATGGTCCATCATCCAAGCCACTAAGTAATATGTTCTGAAACTTAACTTTTTGAAAAGAACTTGACACCTGTCAATTTAAAATACATACACTGATAAACAGACTGATTAGTCCAATCTTTGTAATGATTATTTCTGTTGAGGGTGACTGTATATACTTTGAGACTATTTCAGCTGTTTTTCCATTAATGTTTTCATACTACTCATGTATATATTTCACTTTCGGCTCAGATGCCTGCTTTTCTGCTTAAGTAATTTACTTTTGATTTCTCAGTAACACAGACAAATAAGTTACAGAAGCTTTTATATGCAATTTTTTTGTAAAATAGTTGTAAATTTTTAGGTATAGCACATTCTCCCCTAACATTATGCTTTTGTTAATAGATTTATTTTACTGACCTTCATTTTAATTGCTTACTGCCATAGCCTTTTCTAAAATTGTGTGGGCAACCTTTAAAAATAATAGTACTGATGTCAATCACCCAAAAACAACATACAAAAACCTTCAGCAAAATGATCAATTAAGGCCTAAGTACAAATGCAATGTAGCTAAGGAGACTGGCTGAATTTACAGCCTCCAAAGCAAAGTATACAATTAGCTTCAAATGCCAAACTTCACATGCCACTAAAGTGGCTGTACATTAA
>JAOXNG010000064.1:23763573-23774537 GCA_028566535.1 Scolopax minor
CAGACACGAGTAATTTCCATTCCCATAAAAAGTCATTGATTTTTTACAGGAGACCTTACTTTCTCCTCCCACCGCAGGAGATTTTTAATTTAAGAGATTTAAGGAGATTTGTGGATTTTTAAATCCACAAATTTAAAAATTCTCCAGCACGACATCAAGTTTGATGGATGCAGCAAAAACATACAAGGAACTAGGAGAAGTTGGATTACAATGAATGTTTTCTTTCAACCTTCTACATACATCTTCTATATAAAACTACTGAAATGCAGCCATCTGTTGCAAAACAGGCAGACACATGCAACTTTGACACTGAGCAATATGTAGGAGTGTAATCTTTATTGAATGACCTGGAGCAAAATAATCCCTATCTTTGCCAGGAAAGCCAAAAATGTATTAAAGTTCCTCAGACAGAAAGATAGCTATATTATTACAAATGGTGTAAAACACAATATACCTTTCTTGGCAAGAGTCATGTTCTCCCTGGTAACTGATTAAATAATCATTTGGTGTTTCAAGGAAACCACAGTATTTCTTCCCGAATTACACCAATTCCCTCTGGCTTACAATTGACAGAGACTTACTGAATGTCTAATGACTTGTTTTTCACCAGGTCTATAATAATATAGGAATTATAAAATTATCCCCATTTTGTCCTATTGTTCAAACTCAAACCTGCACAGAACAAGCGAAGCCTATTGTTTTCTCCAATGAAATTCACTAGGATGTAATAAAACAAGAGGATGGGAAATTATGAGCCTTAGGCCATAGAAAGCAGCCTAGGATGTGGTTAGCTGGGAAAAGGCTGCTGAGCATAGGTCTTACTCTCCAGGAAAGGCAGGAAAAAGCAACTTCTTAAGTACTAATTGCTTCCTTGCTACTGAAATCTATATAAAGCCTGAAAAGCAGCTTCAGCAAAGAACTGCCCAGTAAGTATTAGCTTTAGTAGTCACAAATTTTTAAGTCGTGAGTCCAAACTTTTTAAATTCACTCTTTATCCCTACTTTCCAATGGTAAACTAACCAGGAATTTTTACACAAGTCCACTCTGCTTTCCATATGCGTGTGGTAGTCCCAGGAAGTTAGTTTGGTAGGTGTACATCAGTCAAGAACCGGTGTCAGAGTAATGTCCATTGCTTCCCTTAAAGTACCAGTTGTCTGACCTGACAGTGTGTCTGTGCCTTTGGCATTAATTAATGCCAAAATTAATATTCATATGTCATAGAAGCATTAGGAAGTATTAGTACCTTCACTCTCAGGAATGAGATTCATGTTCTTGCTTCTGGTACCGTTTTCATTCAGCCAACAGGACGTCTGGGCACTACGTGTGAAGAGGCTGAAACTCAGCTGCATCCTCTCTCTAGTGTGTAAAAGGTTCTGTAGAACTCATTGCAGTTGCATTTTTCTTCCTTTGCTGCGTCGGCATAACAAGCAGTATTTTCACTATTTAAGTCTTTCTTCCTCGTATTGTAAGTGCACCTAAATATTTGTAATTTTGCCCAAATTACTGTTGACTCATATTTTTATTTCGCATGACTAGTGCTATTCAGTTTATTCAATGATCGAGCTGCCACTGGCCATGGTAGAGTTTACTTAGTTCTAATGTAGTCCTCACCTCTGATTTACCTCCAGGTTCTTGATTTAAAGCTCAGACCACAACAGACTGTTACAGAATCATTATTTATTTGAGACTTCAGCTCATTAAAATGCACACAGCTGAAGACCTATAGAAGCAGGCTCTATTTTGGGAACTAGTTTGTCACAAATACCACATCTAGTGAATATGTCCTTGATGTGACTCACCACAGTGCTGATTAGCATGTTGCTAAGTAGGTGCTGGCTTCCTTAGTATTCTGATATATCACTTGCCAATTTCTATTAGGCACATGGAAATTACCATTGCACTCCTTTTTCCAATATTCATGTGGCCATTTCTTTCTTTTTATACTTGCATGTGTGTTAAAGCATGAAAAAATAGACAAGAATGTACTGTCATATCAAGATATTCCACCATGAGCCATTTTCAAAAGCTCTGGATGCTTTCTCCTAAAAATTTATGGATTTTTCTTTTATATATTTTACCCCATAGTTCAAAGATTAGGCTATTTTCATCCCTAATAAAGCTTATTTAAATATCAGCTATGTTAAGGTAGTTTCTTTTAAAAGGTTTGTTATATTAGGTTTCACTTAGTGACTACAAACATAGTGGCAAAGACCTTAAATGCCTGAAAGCTTTTTTTTTTCCTAACACAAGATATGTTCTTCCTGCAAATATGCACCTCTTCATCTATGTCTTCCATGTTTTATACCGTCTTTTGTGGTATTAAGTATCAGAAATGGGCTGCCAGGAACCTCCTGAAATTGAATATGAGGAATTGGAAAATCCTGCAACCCCAGCAGCAGTACATGCTGGGGGACACGCAGCTGAAAAACAGCTTGGCAGAAAAGGACCTGGTGGTCTTGGTGGACACCAAGTTGAACAGGAGCCAGCAATGTGTCCTTGCTGCAAAGAGGGCTAATGGTTGAAGGATTACATGAGGCTAATAGACCTCATTCAGGTTGTACATTTGTATTTTTTATACTGCCTTTTAGGGTCAACACTGGAAGAGCCAATAGTTTATCAGGATTTTTGTTGAATCTGAACTGATTGTGTTTAGTTTCCACTGTCCCTATGTATATCTGTGATGAAGAAAAAGGTAGGTATAATATCCACAAGTAACTGCCTTTCTGATGACCATGATTTTATATTAATAAGGGCTACACTTCTCCTTCTTATGTCTTGGCCTACAGCCTGTTTCCTTGAATGAGCTAAAATACTACAGTAGAACAAGTAAATGACTAAATCTTCCATGTTATAGAAAACATCATCTGTGAAATCAGTCAGACGGTGGTTCCAATACCGTTTTCATCCTCTCTTCCCCAGTTACTCTAGATTTCTGCCAGTCGTAGTCATCATCCTCATTATGTTGAGCCACGTGTCAGCAATGTGCCCTTGTTGCCAAGAAGGCCAATGGAATCCTGGGCTGCATAGGGAAGAGTGGGGCCAGCAGATGGAGGGAGTTCATTCTCTCCCTCTACTCTGCACTGGTGAGGCCACAACTGGAATACTGTGTCCAGTTCTGGGCTCCCCAGTTCAAGAAAGACAGGGAACTACTGGAGAGTCCAGCAGAGGGCAACAAAGATGTTTAAGGGATTGGAGCATCTCCCTGATGAAGAAAGGCCGAGAAAGCTGGGACTCTTTAGCCTGGAGAAGAGAAGGGGGGACCTTATCTATGTTAACAAGTATCTCAAGGGTGGGTTGAAGGAGGATGGAGCTGGACTGTTTTCAGTAGTTCCCAGTAACAGGATGAGGTGCACCAGGCACAAGCTGGAACACAGGAACTTTCAGGGGGGAAGCTGCCCAGGGAGGGTGTGGGGTCCCCTTCTCTGGAGATCTTCATTACCCACCTGGATGCCATCCTGAGTGATGTGCTCTGGACAATCCTGTTTAGCAGGGGAGTTGGACTAGAGGTCCCTTCCATGAAAAGGGAGTTAGACAAAATGAGGGGTGATTGGTTGGCAGCCCTAAGGATAGTGCTAGGCTATAATTGTCCTGACCAGCTTCACCTGATGCTCCACCCACACCTGCAGCTCATTTAAGCTCCAGCCTGAAGGCTCAGTCTTGGATTGAGCTGTTTCAGGTACATCTGTTCACGGTCCTTCTCCTGATATTGTTTGGATTTTCTGGACTGACTTTGGGCCTGATTTGTAACTTTGCTTTTGTTGAGGATCACTGGACTGTTGATGCATCTTGTTGCTGAGATCATCTCTGCTATGCTTGTTGTGATCAGAAGCTCCCTCTATGAGGTCAGTGCTGTTATTTTTAAGAACAGAGCAACGGGATGACCTTCTATGCTGTAATTTTCTTAAGCACTAACCAAGACAAACATGTCTTGTCTTTACTAAAGTGCTTAGACTTTAAATCTCCGCTTGGAATTCAGCGTGCTTGCTTGGTACCAGTTAGTTGGTAGCAACTCAGCAAGTGCTGTAACACAGCTTGCTTTCTTGGGTGCAATGAGAATTAGCTGGAATCTCGTAGTGAATTCCAATGAAGTGTGGTTAGGTAAGGTATTAATATGGAAGGGGTTTAATGGCTTAGTAGTTCAAAATAATTTGTTTGGGAAAAATCTAAAGATCTGGTATCTTACACAGTGTTTTCCCTCCTGAAGCATTTTTAAGCCCAGTCTATGCAGGTTCAATTCCCCACCCACTTAAATGAATCTGATTTGGTAGGAAAGTATATGAGAGAAAGAGAACAGCTTCAGAGAGCTGTTCGAGTACAAAAGGTCAGGAGGCTGCATTTCCCCTGTTTCTGAATGAGTGGGGCGTGTGCTGTTTTTCTTAGGGGAGGGTTCGAGTCTGCAGAGAGAAATTCAAATGTGCAGGCTGTGGTGTCACATGCTGCGGGGCTTTCTGCTTGGGAAGTAAGCTGCTGTTAATATTCCCAGATGCTACCTGGCATCTATTGTGAAACTCTGAGCGTCAAGATGGTGTTGGATGCCTGTTAGCTCTGGATGCTCTAGGAGGTGGCAGGAGAGCAGTAATGCTTCTTGCGGTGAGGTTTTGCTTTTCAGCTATCTACAAGGGAATTAATATTTCAGTCCTCACAGGTACACCTGATTGCTCAGCTACCATTTAGAGGTAAAGGAGCACGCAGAAAGAAGGGTAGCAATAGGATTTATGGGAGACACACACATAGGGATAAGCACGAAAGTACAGATTTGGAAAGCATATTAATTTTTTAGAGATGATCCTTGTGCATTAGCTTCTAGCTTCAGGCAGTGATTTGATACTAGCTGATTGAGAGAAGAGCCTGTAAATATGTACTTCTTTCTGCTGAAGGCTGTTTACACTTCACAGGGCACAACAAGTTCCCTGTGATTTGAAGAAAGTTCCTTTCTAACCAGACTGGATAAGAATCACTGTCCTACGCAGCCATTGGGCTTGCACCAGTGTGCTCAAATGCTTTACTGTAAAAACAAAGTTCCCGTGTGGAAAAAATCCACTTGCAAGGAGCTGTATTGATGGTCCTTCAGTTCCTCTGTTGTGTTTTTGAGTTGTAGCTTTTTTGAATGTTTATCTGCCTGTTATGCCATGATGTAAAATGTAATGACAGCTATATTTACAAATAGTGTTTACAGAACCAGATGAAACTTAAACTTGGAGGCAGGCTTATTTCCCAAACTGTCACTACTGTGACAAAACAGTTCTGTCCAGAAATGCAGTGAAACCGGTTAAATCTGCCGGGATGTTCAGGTACATTATTAAAATTTCTATAGAAGACTAGTGTTGACTTTGACTTTCCTTGCAATGGAATTGGGTGTTAATGGCTGCAGTTTCTAAGGTGTTATGCTTATACAGAGTCTTAGCTAAAAGCAATTAAATACAGGTATACTAGAAGGAAAAGTTACATCACCTATGCAGGTATGTGCAATCATGGTGTCCTGAGGATAATGAGGTTTGCAAAGTGTTTGGTGTATTTTGATAACAACCTATATGCCTGGATTTGATATTTTGTTTGTAAAACATTGGCTAATAAGGTTAAGGGGTATGAGTTGCATTATGGAGACCTTGAATATAATTAAAGACCTGTGGTCCGTATTTATTGCTATTGTAATGTATGTATAAATAGACTCATGCTCACCAACACTCAGTAGCCAATCATGAAGCAGGGGAAAAAACATAAGGGAGAAGTTGTAAGGTGATAAGGCTTGTGAAAGGTAAGAGTGGCTTGTTGTTCTCTAGTGACCCATTCCACAGGCCACATTAAACACAACAAAATTGTCCTTGAGACTGCATGGAAGATGGTTTTGATTAAACTTCCTAAGGAAGTTTATGCTCCTCTGTTCATCTACTCACAAGCACTGAGACATGCCCTCAACTAGTCTGGGTAAGATTGATTTTGTGTGACACACAAGACAAGGAAGGCCAGCTATTGAATATGCATTGACTCCCTGGGTTCTTTTTGATTGCTGACTCATGAAAATCACATATTGTAATGAATATATTCTACTGCTCTGAAAGAATGATAGCGATTCAGATCAAGGGTCTTCAAATATGAGCAAATTGGCGTTTTGCTGTCCCAAGGGTAATGGGCTGGCACTGAACCATTCCTGTTATAAAATGGTGTAGGGTATGGCTAAATGAAACTTCTGGCAGGGCATGGAAAGGATGGAGGCATTCACTTCTGGGAAGAGTTACCTTCTTTGTGGTAAAGAGTATTCCACATACGCTTCCCAAACTCATGGTAGTAGAAGCAAATGTAAGCAGCCCTCACTTCTTGTTTCTCGGCCCTCAGCCCTCTAGCACAGCCAAGAGGATCAAAGTAATTTTGTTACTCTTGGAAACATGTTAATTTATGGCTGACTTGGCTGTTATACAGATTTAGTATCAAGATGAAGTTGTTGATGCTTATTGCTCAACCTTTTGCAACAAATAGTTGGGGATTGTGTTTGGTAATGTGACTGAGAGCTCATTATCCACAACGCTTGTGGTCCCCAGTAGCAAAGTCTTTGATACTTGATGAACTATTCAAGCAATAATTTAACTCTGTCAACCCTCTAAGGATTTTGGAGGGGTAGAGGATTGCTGTTTGGTGCCTGACTGTTGGGAATGAAGTTAGATATTTGGATGCAGGAATGATAAACCAAACAGTCTGAATAAGTCATTTTGGTATGTGGAAAACCAAGGGTTGTAGAGGTCAGGAAGTGCAAACAGATTATTTGAAGCTTGAAGCATTAAAATTGACTACCTTTAAGTTTTAAGGTACCATTTCCCATTTTATTTTTAGTTTGTCCTGATTTATTGACATTCTGTAATTGCTGGTAAACTTTATTGCATGCAATAGAAAAATTCAGGGCTTTAAAAGGGTTTTGTTTAAGGTTATGTTTGATTTGGTGCTTTTCCCCCTCCCTCTTGAATAATTGTAGTACTATGGAAATGATATATGTTCTGTAGTAAATGGATGAAAATATACTGAAGTTGTAAGACTGGAATTTTAGGAAAACTGGAATATTAGGGACAATTAGGAAAAGTTATTTGAAGAAAAATATCTACTAAATTATATTAAAAAAATATTATTTTTCAAGTGAAGGAAACAAATGTTTAAACAGAAACAATCTTTAAGGATAATTGTATGTTAATTGCATAATGATGGAAAAAGAAAATAACAGGAAATGTGAGGACCGGAAATGTATGAATTAAGGTCATAATGACTAGATCCCAGGATCAGTTGCACCCACATAGACAGTCTTGTATCTTCTTGAGGATTAAGAAACATTTCCTTCAGAGATTTCTTTACTCTACTTCAGTGACTGAAACTCCCTTGATAAACCTATAGTCCTCCTTGTACAGCTTCTGGGAACTGGGTGGAGATCCATATGCATTTATATCAAAGCCCAAATATTTTATACTGGATATTTTAAGAAGAACTTCACTAGCTTTCTGATGTTTTTTAAATTAATTCTTCTCATAGCAAATGTCAGGAACAACAGTAATCACTTTCAAGGGAAAGTACAAATTTATTTTTTGGAACATTAACTTCAAGTGCCATAAATATAATAGGCACACTAAGTAACTGTTAAGAGATGGTTTTTTTTAATAGGCAAATGTAAAAACATATTTTTCTAGAATACATTTTTCCTTGATACAATTTCTTAAGCTGCACTAACTTCTCACAAGACTTTGCATATATTCTGTCTTCACTACAAAAATGTAAAACTGTAAAATTTTCATTGGAAAAATTTTTACTTCACTGAAAATTTCGTATTTGCAGAGTTTCTGTGCAAAAATCGGATAGGCACTTGGGTACTTTTGGTGAAGTAATATGCTGCTGGATCATTGAGAATAAAATAAAATTTGGAATTGAGAAACACTATTCCTTGTGAGGAAAACATACTTCAAAGCCTCCATAGTTTAATGTACTGTCTAAGATTATTCTAGGCTAGGTTGTTCTTGAATTGTACAGTGGAAATAGGATATGTTATGTATAAAATAGGTTTATTATAAAAATAAATAAAATCAGAAAACCTATTGTGCCCAACTGGTAGCTTGGCAGACTTATAATACTGATCGTTCTTTTGTGCTTATGAATAAGACAATAACAAATACCAAAATATATTACTGCTTTAATCTCAAAAGTGCTGTTTCTACCTGACATGCACTTACCGATTGTGTTTCCAAATCCATGTGAAGTGACACTGTTAGTGCAGCTAAAATGAAAATAATACAGGTTTTATGCCATGCTTTATTTGTGGCCAGTGTGTGTTAATTAGTTTTACGTGCAGACTTATTGGCTCTCTATCTGATGAGCCCAGACTATCTCGCTTGCATTCATTCCAATACGTGCAGTGAGAATGTCATGTATCATGCAGTTTTCCAATTAGGTAACATATTTTTCACCCTTGTTAATGAAAGGAAGGGGACAAGCCAACCTCAGAAGTTGTGTGGGCTTTTCTCCTTTTTTTCTAATGTTCTGTGGCTGTCAAGATGTTCATTACTCATATACTTATCTTTTCCTGCAAAATTCCTCTTGTGACTTCCCTGCTTCCCTTAATCTTTAACAATTAAAATGTTAGGGCAAGATTTTTAGAAATTTGCAATTTCCTTATAAGTCAGACTAAAAATCTATTTCCAGTAGCTAGATATTTCTAAAAATGCAATCTTATTGTATAGCAAGGTAATAAATAGTATAGTAGGTGAACCCATAAATACTGGATAGTGTAGTGTTTTTTTATTGTCGTGACATAAATTACTTTATATTAGAAGTGATGCAGTTCTGGAGAATGCTGGCTATAGCCAACTCACTGCTGCAAGTGTTGATTAGTTAACAAACAAAAATACTTCCTGATTAAAGTTTTGGTTTGTATCAATAAGTCATTATCTCCTACAAGTGTGGATTTAAGAATGTCTGAACCTTGACTTGGTTTTACCCCGTTAGCATCTGAGCTGTGCAGCTTTTGGGCCCTTATCATGTAACTCCTAAGTCTCCAAATTAGACCACTTTTGCCTGCTATATCCAAGTATGTTTTCTGATACAAAATACTTTGAAATAAACTATAATCCAATATTGCGTATATCTGCAATAGTGTATATTGCACATGTAATATGGGAATACCAGAAAGAAACCTTGATATGTAATGCGTATTGAACATCAAATAAATCTGAAGTCAAGCCCACACATGCTGACTATGTGTTGGATGTTCTGGACTTAAAGTGCACATATTTGACAATGCAAAGCATGATTGGTCTGTAGCAAATCTCTTAGGCATGCTGCAGGTATGGTATGACTACAGAACTCTTGTAAAAGATCAAATGGGATGTAAGATTTAGCATCTATACATTACGTAGTCACTGACTCCCCATTGAAGCTCTGACTGAATTACCAACAGTGGGCAGGAATGCATGTGCTGCACTGGGTGTTAGTGAAAACTAAATTATTGTGTTTAATTACTGTGTTTCCGTCACCTCATTTGCCTGTGGAAGTTGATTTGAAAAGGATACTTGGAATAGTAAGAAGCATTAGCAGTATTGTCAGTTACTATGAAATTATAATGAAAATATACTAAAGCTGGTTCTAATGAGCTCTAGAGACTGGTTGGCTTGTCCTTCAGAATTAACTGTACTGGTATGGTAAAGTAAAAGTTGGTGGGTGCATAGCATCATGAAGCATCCCCTGAGGTCAATTAATGAGAAATCAGACATGCCAGAAATAAAGAATATCTGTTCATTCACGGGTAGAAAAAAAAAAATATTTTCTTGAATTTTTTTGAAGAGGTGAGAGAAAGAAATGTAAATACAGCCAGTCAGAGGACTGTCAATAGATAGTGTGTATAAACAAACAAAAAAACCTCACAACAAAACTAACCAACCAAACAACAACAAGTCCAACACCAAGCAATAAGAAGAGAAAGCCTTTAAAATTAGGGGAAAACTTGGGAAAACTGGCAGAACGAAGCAAGCCTGGAAGTCTCCCAACAGATCTTGGTAACATCTGTGTTTTAAACTGGAGAAACTGAATTGCTTGCTTGTTTGTTAATTAGGAAGGCTGGTATTTTGCTACGAGAAAATTGAGATGTGAATAATAAACCTGTCATGAAGATTACCACTCATTTTTCCTAGATAAATATTTCTGTTCAAAGGTGATATTCCAAAGGAATTACATGATCATCACAGTAGCCATTGTACTTATTACTTCTGCGTAACAGTTGGGAAATACCAGATTATCAATATTGTCTACATGTAGAAGCATTCTGTTGCCAGGCATTAATTAGTCCTAGCCTCAAGTGCTTATTTCAAATTTTAACTTGAGAGGAAGCAACACCAACCTTTGATTAGGTTTAGGGTTAAAAATAATTTCTGCTAAGAGCATAGATACATTTTTATTTTTTTTTTTAAACTAGAAATATCTATTTTATTTGTTAGGTTGCTGGAGGATACATCATCCATCCACCTTTGTCAGTCTGCACCGGTGCTGCCATAGGACTTCTTACATATCCAGATAGAAAAGATCTATTTTACCTCCACCAGATTAAAAACTGCAGGCTGGAGAGGAGGGTTCTGCCTTTGATCAAAACCTTGTTATTTGTGCTCCAATTAATGCCAGTTATTAATCTATTTTGAGTCAATGGCATTTAAATTATACAACACACAAAGTTAAAATATTTAACACGAAGTTAAAATATTTCCAGAATATGACAACAATTGGTGTACCTAACATCTCTTTTGCTGTATGAAAGCGATGATTCACAGGTGTGAGTAGCCTTCAGTGTGTGAAGAGCAAAGTTTATATGCAGGGCTTCTTGGAAAAGTGTAGACAAAATAAGCTGAGCTGTACCAAATGGAACCATGATTCCATGAAGGAAGAGGAACGTGTAGGGAAGGCAAGGAGAGCTGGGAATGCTGCTCTTGCTGCTGGCAGGAGACCGGGAG
>JAOXNG010000064.1:23775137-23786790 GCA_028566535.1 Scolopax minor
ATCATTCCTCTGTAATGACTAGGTACTATTATGACTAGGTTCTACCGGTTGACACATAAATATCTTTGACAGATATGGTTAGCTAGCTTAATTCTGGATGTGGACTGTTTAAATAGATGCTATTACTACTTGAAAATATTGTTTAAAAAAAAATAACACCAACAAAACATGGGAATGTTCATGCTGGGCTTCAATTTTCAGGATGATGACTCTGGTGCCCCTAGGAATATGAAACTCTTGCTACAAGCAACTGGCAGGAATGCATATAGAATCTCTAAGCTCACATGCATGCATCATCATTGTGGTGTGTATATATGAATGTAGATATGTTGCTGTGCTTTGGTATGTGTGTCAACTGCTGTGCATCCTACATAGAGGTTAGTGAGGTTTAAATGTATGTGGTTTTCAAGCAAGTGTGTGGCTGGTGGTGGAGGATGTGCAACAATGCAGGTTAACTCTGAGAGGTATAGTAATAGTTTTACTTGAAGAATAACTTCTTTCATAAATTTTGATATTTTAATAGTGAGCATCTTCCTTCTGGAAAATCTCTAGTCTTTTCACTCTCAGAAAATGGATTAAATGATTGCAGTTTTAAAATATAAGCTTCAAAATATGGATGAGTATGGATTGGTGTCAAGGAGGTTATATTTCTTTAAAGAAAATTTATTTAAAGATTGACATATATATGATTGTGTCCTACTGAGAGCCGTAATATACAAATATGGAAGTCAGACTGAAATTATTTTTATGAGGACCTCTACAGAAAAGCTGAGATAATATAGCACATCAAGACTTTACGTTAGACATTTTGATTTATATTTATTAATAAATGCAGATTTGGTATGTAAAATTTCCACAGTAACTATATTATAATATTGAGGGAACGTAAAAGGTAATAGACCTTCTGCTGAGAGCAAGTGGAATATATCACGTATGTTTAAAATGTTCCTAGAATTCCAGAGTCAATTAAAAATAAACAATATAGGCAGTTTTTATTGTATTTTAAGGAATAAACATAACTGACCTTGAAAAATTACATCCAACTTTGTAGGGAAAAAAGAGCAAAACTGCGCATTGGAAATTATTACGTCTCCACAGAGGAATTAATTTATGTGCTATTTCAAATATTCTTTTCCATATCTTACTTAAATATTCCTCAAACTTCTGCAAACTCTAGTTCTATTACTCTTAATTTATTTTATCCTGTACAATTACACTGCATTTGTTTCATTCAGTGCTTTTCTTGGGCTAAAAATCAACAGCAATTGTTTTAAACAGTGGTAGATAAATTTAGTATATTAGTACTTAGAAGCCTTCCCGCTTAGAATAAAACATTAGCTGGGGCTTTGGATAGCTTTGCAGTATCTAAATCTCTGCAGTACATCATAAGCAGGGAAATGTAGAATTCTCTTCCTTCCTGCAGCTGTTTCATTCTTTCATAAAACTTCTCTTGATCTTCTGTAATGAAAAGGGCCTCGGAACTGAATAGTTTATTCATTTCATTAATGCAGAGGCAGAAATAACTGAAGTTGAAGAAATATGGGATACAGTTAATGGAATTAGTAAGGCTCTGTTACAAGTATATAAAAAATTGTAGCTTTAAAAATTGTTCTCATAATCATAGAAATACTTCATAAGTATCTTTCTAAGGCGAGATTCAAATGGTCTTATACTAAAGCCAAATAACATTAATATGGGTATATAAAAATTTGGGTTTTGCAAAATTTAAAATTTTAAAAATAGGTTAATTGCAACTGCAGAACAGTTTTGTTTCTTATAACCATAGCCTTATCCATTTATAGTGATTTATTTTTTGTAGTGATTTATTTTTTTTAAATGAGTAATTTGGTGTGAATTGATTCTAACAGCACCCTGGTTGCAAATAACTCCTTTTCCAGTTTGAGATATGAAAACCAGTAATCAACAGTGATTTATATGTCTTGGATTTTTGTAGCCACTTACTTTGAAGGATCTCAAAATGACATAAACTTGTGTAGCTTATTTCTTTCAAGAAAAGTGAACAGAAAAATAAATATCTGTATAAGATTGCTAATTCAAAGTTGTTAATGCCATTCACACAAGAATGTGATTTGAAGGATGAATAGCTAAAATACAAATCTTGCATACGCAGATGTATACATAAAATATAAATATATACAGACATATTCTCATGTACACACACATTCTGTCTTTCTATTCACAATGGTGGCCTTTAAATCAGGAAAAAAAGCAGGGTTAGTGTTGATAACTTTGTTTTATCCAACAAAGATAGTAAGTCACCATTTGAGGACTGCTTGTAAGGTTAGAACGCAATCAATTGCACCATTTGGCTGCAGAAGACAGACTTCACTTCACACATGTTCTTCTTTCCTTTTTTTTCTTTTTTTAAATGGAACATCCACAACAGTTCAGCGGAGCTCAAAATTACAGCTGAGGAATGATCAGTTAAATCTCAAAAAATTGCAGGAGGGAAATAGAGTGAGAAATTAGTTTCTTAATATTGACAAAATACTACAACCATCATTATAAATAAGATTGTCATCTGATATCATTTTAGCTTTACATGTGGATTTTTTTTTTATGTCTCACAATGGATCATGAATATTTCCTCAGTCCAGTGAAATCTAAACAGATTGGTTTGAAACAGTTTAATATTAATTAAGCAAGGGCTCCTTCAAGGAATGTAGTTGTAAGCACCATTGCTTCCCATGTTGCCTGAAGAACTTCTTTCTCCAGAAAACTCACTTGTTAACCAGCTAAATTGGCTGTGTGCCCTCCATGGAAATTCATGAAAATTTTCTGTATTTTCCCAAGAATGTTGCAACAGCAAATACGAAACTTGAAGTTGGAATTGTTACTGGCTTTCATCGTGTCTCAGGGCTCTGGTTCAAATCTATAAGCTAATGGAAAGATGTTGAAGACTGTTGTTTGACTCTCAACTCATAAATACATATGTGTGTATATATAGATGTGTATAAATATACAAATTTAAGTATACACAGTATATTATTAAAGTGGGTTATTTTAAAAAATATATTAGTTATAGTAATTTTACAGGGAAGAAATCATTGCTAAAATTAAATGCAAAATTTGGAAAGAAATCTCTGAAAACTGAAGAGCAACCAGTCCCCTCATGTTCCAGACTAATGCCAACACAACCCCTTCTGCAATATCCCCTGGAGGATATTTAATGAGCATGTCAAATACCCAAATAGATAATGAAGCTATGGCTGCTTTCTCTGTCTTTTCTTTATAACACAAGAAAATGGTGACACTCTCTCACCAGGAGAACTAGGAACAAACTGGGATTCTGTGTGGGGATACTTTTCCTTGAGAGTGTGCAGTGCTGCCAGGACAGATTAGTTCCTTTCCTCACTTGGTGTAGAGACAAGGACAGGATATGGAAAGAAGGCAAAGTAATTAAGCTTGCTCTGAAAATTCTGTGCGATTCCCAACTGTGTGCTCATGTCTGTTGCTGAAATAGAGGTTTCTGTTTTAAAGTGATTCTCATTGTAATCAAGACCACTGTGATTATAGGAGTAGGTTATAAACTGAGGTTAGATATGAAGAAAACGTGTATTTTCTTTCCCTTGGTCCTAGCAAAACTGTATCAACCATTTGCTAATTGAAGCCGAGTCAAAGAAAACTTTCTGATTTTTCCCCCAAATGTTCTGACAAGAACACCAGATCTTTAAATTGAAGTTTGACAGTTGTCAGTCAATCTAATCTCACTTTAGCCTCGGATTGGCACGGGACTACTCTAACTGATACAACATCCTCTATTTGTATTTCAGTCACTCATACAAATACCATGTCTTTCTAGGCTCTTTCAGTATTATGAAATACAGTTTCACTTGTGTGGGAAATGTACTGTCTCACCTGTGCTGTAAGTTTTCTGTCTGTTATTTGTGTCTCTTGAATCATTGGAACGATTGTAGAATCACACAGTAACAGACTGGTTGAGGCTGAAGGGACATCTGGAGGTCATCCTATCCAACCCCCTAATTAATGTCACTGAAATATTTATTCACATATAGTTGGCAACAACTTTTTTTTTTCTTTTTCCTCTGCCCAGAACTCCTTCCAGTTTGTCTGTATCTATGTGAGTTGCATTAGGTTTGTACAATATGGTAAATATGGGCTCAACAGTTGTCAATGGACGACATTTAATTAGCTGTGTTGTTTACAGGATGAAATCTTTATTAATAGGGTGTAAAATGTAAATGTAAAATCACAATAACATTCTTTGCTGTCACATCAATTTATAAGTTTATATCTAATTAGCTGCCAGTTCTCAGCCTTCGGTCTTTTCTTGCACACTTTCTTCTTGCACATCTTCCTTCTGCCAAAATACGATTTTCAGTAGACCTCCTCTCTCCAGACATAGCATTCCCAATATATTAGCTGGGGATTTTTACTAACTTGCTTAGTAGTTTACTAATTTACCTCTTCTGTTGTTTTTTATTTTTCCTAGTACTTCTAGGGGATTGTACCTAAAAGCCAAAGTCCTTCCATGGCTTTTGAGTAAGATCTCTTCTACCTCTAGTCATTCCACTCTGATCTTTTATTTTGGATGGCTGCCGCAGTGAAACAAAGTGAGCTACCTACTCCAGATACTTGCTGACTACTTCTTGATTTTGATAGAAGGAAATTTCCCTTTGTTAGAATTTAAATGAATGATTCACAAGTTACCTGGTGGGCTTTTTTGTCACTACCTCCTAGAAACAAATTAGACAAAATTGTTTTCTCAGGTAGTGGAAAGGAGAGGTGCAGTATGTGCTCAAGATGGTTTTGTGACTTTTTTCTTTGGTGAGAAAGAGTGGTTTAATAATCAGTTGATAAATAGCAGTAGTTTCTATTTTTTTTATGATTTTTATATTTTTCTGACTATGTAAGGGACCTAGAGATAACATTTCCTAGAGATTGCAATTGTTTTTTAACTGAATAATAGGAATGTATAGATGTAAACAGATATATTATTTCCCAAGCGTCTCGTCTTCAAATAAAGCTTTTTCATCTGCATGTCATTAGCTTGTTTTTTTCCAGAAAACAACCTTCTATTATTTCCTGTATTTTCAAGTCCATAGAACCTGTGCTAATTATTTTTCCGTGCTGACTATCTGCAACTCTTCCCAGTTTAGAATTTCACTAGTGTACAGTTTACAGCCTCTCGGAAATCTGTGTTGAAGACACCAACCAGTGTTGGTTGGATAAAGTTGGATTAGACTCACAGCTATTACATTAATGAACTTTATTATGCTAAAACTATTAAAAAGACGTTTTATTAAATATTTCTAATATGTTTCTAAACAATAAGGTGACTGTAGACACTTTTAATTTGAAGTAGACCTCTAACAAAAATCAGTTAATTTTCCAAACTGAATAAGAGAAACAAAAGTATTGCCCAACAAAGAAGTAGAAATTCTTCTGAAATTCAAATCCCTTTTATCTCTTAAAACTCTGCCAGCTGGCAAGAAAAATGGTAACTCTTTCAGTAAGACTTCACCTTTTTGAATAAATAACTTTCAAGTTCAGTTTTAAATAATCATGCATCTGGAACTTGGAGATTGCATGGTATGAGCCAGTATTGTCAAAGCAAATATTGCAAGCTATCCATCACCTTGTTCTTTATCTCATTGTTTTATCTTTAAGAAAAACAATAACAGAAAATAATTTTATTAAACAATAAAAAAATGTGGATAATATTAAAATCAATGTACTACAGCTGGTTTCATACCATATTATTGGAATGCTGCTGACTGCATTGGAAAAGCCTTTCATATCAAAAGAAATGGAATGCAGGCAAAGGTGAAAATGAGCAACTAAGAAAAAGGAAAAGATGATTCTATTTTGGCGGTGGGGGTGGGCAGGGGAAGGGGAGGAAAATGGGTTTCCTTATTTAGCCTAGCAGTATAGAGCAGGAAAGGACTACTTGCAGAAACAGTTCTGCTTACTGGTGAAGTTAGGACCACATCACTGTTACTGAGACTACTTTTCAGTAGTACAAAGCAATGCTAAAGAGTAGTTAATCCATCAAGGTTCATGATTGTGAGTGGCCTTCTGTATAACAGTAGGTCTGAAATACAGTAGAAGTAAGTGCTTAAAGGCAACAGGTTAATCTAGGGTTTACCATCAGCCTTGCTCATTCCTTGAGGTACATTAAACATTGTTCCATAGTCAAAATCAGTCTGTTAAGAGAATACTCCAACTGATCGTAGGCAACATTAGTACTTAACATTCACATCCAAATACTTGGGGAGTGAAAGCATCAGGAAATTAATTCTAACAGCATATCCTTGAAAATCATCTTTTCTCTGAAATGGTGCTGTATATATATAAGCACAATCAGGACTTTTAACCTCCATTTCTAATATGCCCTTTGATTAATTTTTTTTTTTTAAATGTCTCTGGATTAAGTAGAGGATGCTTCTGCTGGTGGCTTCTTGATTTTCTAGTTTTTTTTTTCTAGCGGATCAATCCTGATATAATAGTAGGTCACATGTCTACAGGCTTTGTTTTAGAGGATTAGTGCTATTCATGTATCAAAAGTCACTTTCTACAAGATGATATCTTAAAGGTAACTTGCATAGCCTATAAAATTTAGAGCTTAAAAAGGATGCATGAATTAATCAATGCTACTTTGGTTGCTTGAAGTAATATCGTATTCGGAAAGAGGTTTCCATGTTTAATGTTGGATGCTCACAAGATAACGTGACATTACAAAGAACAGAAATTAAAGAAGTTTTATACTTTCTTTCATCTTAAAACTTCACAGCTGTATTATTGTATTTTAAAATAAAATAATAATTTACATATTTATTCCAGCTGAAATGTCTGTACATTATTATTACTTCTGTTGTTATTCAAGGCCCCAGCTGAAATCAAGGTTTTATTTTAATAGATACTGAATTTACACGTAGTAAGAGACAATATATGCCCAGTAAAATTTACAATAGACTTCAGAGGAAATGTAAAAAAGGTCACAGAAAGGAAGTCCTATTACCTTAGTGTACTGAATAGAGAACTAAACCACCAAGAACACAAATAGTTTCCCTACTCATGAAGTCTACAGCAGGAATGAGAGTGACGCCTGCATCTTATGAGAGCTGGTGTGATTAGCAAAAAAAAAAATAAAAAAAATTTCTCCTTTAATTTTTTTTAATGGAATTGTATTTTGAAGTTCTTTGTAATTTTTACATGAAAGACGCTGTAGAAATGGTGATATTCCTAATTAGGTAACTTTAAAAGCATCTTAGCTTGGCTCAGGGATAAAACTTGAAGTCGAGCTTTTTCCTGAAGGAATATTGGAAGTAAATAATGACTTATTACAGGCTTGGGGGACAGTTGTCTGCACAGTGTTACAAGCAATCTCTCGGAGCTGCAAGCATGCTGTCTTGCACAACTGGGAAGCAGGTGCAGAAGTAAATTCTAAAAAGTTGTGGGTTGTTTCTGGTGAGAGTGTCTTGATGCAGTATTTTCAAATAAGAGTAAGTTGCCAGATGTAACTTTCAGATTTCTTTAAAAGTATAGAATAGTGACTTCTCAAAGCACCAGGTTAACCATCTAGTGGATGGGCATAGGTAAAAGTGTATCATGCAGGGGGACCAGTGACAGACCCTTTCATCTTTATTTTTGTAATTATATTTATTCATAAAAAGTACAAATTCCTAAGGACTTACAGGCTCTAAGTTTCAAATATTGTTGAGATTATCTGCTACTAAGCTTAAGCTATTACAATGGGCTCAGCACCAGCTGTTAGGCTGATGAGATGGGTGATACCTCTATGAAAAAGCGCTGGCTACAGAGCAGTATGAATGTTAAGATTTATGCCATTGACATAGTGGGACCAGAAATGCCTTGGAATTAAGTTAAGTGCACAGCAGTTGTCTGTCTGGGGTTGTGATGGTTTATCCAGGCTGTAAAACTGTACTCATCCATCTCTTTTGTAGAAAGAAGTAGCTCCTGAACATAGTAGCCTGGTTTTGCCCCCCTTTCTATCATCCTGTCTGTCTTTCTGTGAGAAGGTTTGGACATTGAGACAGTCCTTGACTTGGGGCTTCACAGGGGACCTGCTACTTAAGAAGCCCTCCTGGCCAAAAGATGCTAATAGTGAAGCAACCAGAATGAATCTTTCTCCATGTATCTATTTTTCTTACTTCCTCTCCCCAACATATCCTTGAAGCCTAAACATATGCTTGTGTACCGTTTGGCAGAACGGTGATGATCTTTAGAGTGATCATACTATGAACATATACATTAACTATAGATAGCCGTGACATTAGGAAATGTTATCTGGGGCAAAGGGAGAGGAAGAGGAATTGTGTTAAGTGCAATCTTGCAAAATGCTGTCTTGTATGGTGATATCCCTTTCGCTGCTGTTCAGGAAGGAGGAAGAGAGCTTCTTCACAAGTTTGTGTATCTAGAGACTTGCGTGCACTCTCTTTAGGCTTGGCTTTTAGGCAAGAAAAGCTGGAAATACTTAAAATTTGCAGTGATATAGGGACAGGAAGGAACTTTCAATGATATCTCTAACACAAAGAATCATTTTTTAAAAAATTATATTTTGGTTTACCATACTTAGCTGGATTTTTGCATTTAATATCCAGGTATTTCTTTAAAAAAATAAAAAGAAAATATTTTATAGTTAATATCAGGTGCTGTTGGTAGTCTGACTTAATTTTGTAAGTGTGTTGCTCTATCTGCTGTACCATCCCCAGTTCAAATTAATGACTGTTTCCTATATAATAACATTGAATATTAAAGAGAGTTGCTGCATTGTGTGTTTTTGCCACATTTATTGAATAGTAGAAAACTGAATGGTGGACATGCTGATGTTTTTGATCAGAAGGCTGCCAGCACAGTCTAGCAGGGTCATCCCACATCTGAAATTGCTCATTCTTACATGCAGTTGTGAGGTATGAAGCAGAGATTCCTTAATCTCTTGAATTCAAGTAGTGCATTAACTTATAAACAGTATTAAAAAGTAACATTCTTCAAAGTGTTGTCTTATGATTTTCCTGTGTTAATAGCTTTTCCCTAGAAATATGATTTTCTTTCTCTCTTTAATTCTCCAGGGAGATGTTTAACATGTTGACTTCTATACAAACACGTAACATTTCAGCAAAAGCACCTCATTATCTGTTCAGGATGATAGGTGTTGCACATAAATAACTAAATTTTTATGGTGAGGCAGCCTGTATGTCACTCAGACACTTCACCCTGAATTTTCCAAATGCATTTAACATGAAGTCCAAAGAGATAAAATATATTCCTACTGGAAAAATTGTCTTTGAGTTTCTCTTTTGTTACCAAAGACAATTGCAGTAACAAGGAATGAGGCAAATGTAAAGTGCCTGCCAAGTGTCTGACATTTCAGCAAAAAGAATGCACTTGAGTGGAAAAAAGCTGTGTGCTAAAACACCTGGTGGTAGCAGCCAATGCATCTCCTCAGAAGGGAAAGCTCAAGAAACCCAGTGTCATTGTAAACAATTCATTCTCCAGTGATTTTTCTATAATAGCGCTTTCCAAAGCCTAGCTAGTCCTACATGGTGAAGCTACCCATTATGAAAAATATAATAAAAAAAAAAAGTCAAGTTATCTTATGATATTAATGCATGCTAGATAGTAAAAAAAGTGTTTAGTGAAGTATTTAGGTAAAATATACAAAACATTGCTATTTTTTAGGTTTGATAAAGGCAGAGACAATCTTTTTACTACTTGCTGTGCAGTGCAAATCAGTATGTGTGCTTTGAACAAGCTGGGTTTTATCACTGTCTTTTGGATAATATCTAGAAATAGGGGATGCTGTCCTGGACATCGATTCAGAACACCCAGCACCTCTGAATTTCTGAGGTTTTGTAAATTATGCAAATTGTCTATTTGAGTTAATACCATTTGGGTTGTTTGTTTTTTTCCTGCCAATCTTTCTGTGTCTGTCATGCACATGTGAAATCTGGGAGAAGCAGTTCTGTGTTAGTACAGAGTTACTGTTCCTGTGGATCATCCAGGACACACAAGATATTCCTTTGCTGCAGTGTGCATAAAATAGCCTTGAACTCTGCACTTACAGAAACTTTTTTTTTAATGTTAATAGAATATGGCATTATAACATTAACTCTATTTGGATTCATGGGGAAAAAGATAATCTATCTTCTGATTTTCTTTTTCATACACACAGGTGTCATGTCAAAATTTTACTTTATGTCCATATTTTATTTTTGTCCCAAAGAAACCTACTTAAGCTTTGTTTTTCTTTTAATATGTGTGCAAATAAATACTCTTCTTAAGCACGTTTCTATATGCTAGGTAAGTTAGATAATGCATTTTTTTAATCAGTTAAATACTCACCTGAGGTAAAATGGAAAGATATCATCCTGTTTAAACAGGCACTAAAATAAGATGGATTTTTCTTAATTTCTAAGTGTTGTGCTTCATATATAATTCATCTTTTCTCTCAAAAGTATATTTTCCTCATTTCACATTAATATCAAGAAATTAATTTAACAGTGTGAATAGATAGGCTTGAGAATAAAAGGGACCCGAGACATTTAGGATTAGTTCCTAACTCAGTTGTAGCATAATCATTCTGGCATTGATGCCTGCAAAAAAATTTACTTTTATTTTACCCATATTCTCTCTCTGTTTCCTCTAATTCTTCTCCTTTTCTCCCCTTACTGCCCAAATATATTTATTTTTACATATGTGTAGGTGGAAGGGGAAGCAATAGTTCTCTACCCAGTCTACCAGGTTTGGTTAGCCTGGTGCTCTTCCACCCAGTAGAATCATGAAAGCTTTCTCTGGCAGGTAATCTTCCTGTCCAAAATTGCTGATAAACCATGATGGCTCAGCATTCATTGAAGGCTGTATGTTCAGAATATGAGCCTGGCATGGGTTTTCTCAAATGTACCCGGGTCAATTCCTGTAGAAAGCCAATGTCCTGATGAGTGGGAAAAATGAGTCTCCTCTTGGTAGTGTGCGGTGCAGTAATACCTGGGTTATTGAATAAACCCATTCCACCTTTCAAAGCATATAAGCATGGCACTGTGTTAATACCATTTCCAACACTGAACTTTTAAAAAAAAAAAAAAAAAGAAAAAATAACCACCTTTGAGATACACTTTGATTAAACATAGAGCAGCTGTATGGGGGCAGGGTAGAATGGGATTATATCACCACATTATGGAGATGACAATGTGCTGAGTTTGCGATGGCTGCCCAGAGAAGGAAGTAATGACATCACTGCTGTGCTTATTTTTAATCGGAACAAGTGGGCTCTCCAATTACACCCATCCTTATACAATCTACAGAAGGGTTTCAAAGGAGGCCGTGAAAGGAGGTATTTCAACCGTGATCAATTCCTGTCGAAGCAATTACTATGTTATTCTATACTCTTTCTAGATGATGTATAAATCCTATGTCTTGTTTGTATAAGCATATCTTATCAAAGCTATCCATTCAGTATTTTCAGTTAATTAATATTCATTTTGTTCTGATTCTTTTAGTATTTGCTTCTGATTTCTGTTCTTTTTACTGTGTCAGGTGAACTAGTGATAAGTACCAGTTTACCATTTCTCTCATTATTGAGGCCACCATACTACAGAAAGGTCAGAGTTTGCATGAAGAAAACCTTTTTAGAAAGAAAACATAAACCAAT
>JAOXNG010000064.1:23786890-23808482 GCA_028566535.1 Scolopax minor
GGTATCCAGCCACAGGTAGCTTACCATATTATGAAGGGAAAAATCCATTAGTAAATGTGACCAATTGCTTGTGGAAAAACCATAAAAACACCATTTGCCACCTAAGGTACTCAAAGGGAATTAATTAGCTCAGTCTCATAGTTGAATCCAGGTTATAGGTACCTTCGTTTGCTTTCAAGTTTTTCAGTAAGCTGAGGAGTTAACCTTCCTTCGTGTAACTTGCACATTAAAGACATTTAAATTATTAATCAAAGGGAAATACGCAATTGCATGCATATACGTGTGCCCTGAAAAGTGATCATGCAAAGTTTCTTCTGTAAAAAGATGTGGCTTTCATGGTTTAATTAATACTATTGTATAGATACATTGAGCGCAATAGAATGAAATGGCAGTAAGAAATTCTCAGGAGTAGTGAGGAATGAGTTGTCATATATGATGCTTCGTTCCCCAGTAGCTGAAGGTAGTAATGGACAGGCTGCTGGCTCAGACATTAATCTTCTCAGCTATATCCATAAATGAAATGTCATGCCTAACAACTCCTCATTCATTGGTGCTTCATCTTAGATTTCCCTGATTAAAATTAATGTCCATGTATGTATAAAAATGGAGATAAAAAGATCTATATATTCAGGTGGTCAGAGGTTGTTCACTCGCACACAAAGTACCCAATTTTAAAGAGTAGATTAAAAAAAAAAACAACAAAAACCAACAAAAACAACCAAGCACAAAAAAAGTCAGAGCACCTGTTTTTAACAAACATGACAACCTGCCAAAATTTCATCTTGAGATGTGCTTAGGACTATGACATAGATAACCAGAAATTACTGTGCACTGGGATAGCAAATTAAAATCCAGGAGTCAGTGAGGCCACAGGATATTGGATTTAAGACCATGAAGAGGTTGTCAGTGCTTATAACACTTCATTGCTGAAAAGTATCACTGTACTCAGTGCATGTGTATATATTTGAATGCTAAAGCAGAGTGAAAGTCTGAACCAAATTCATTGAAAACTTGTCATCATAAGCAGTTGAGCATCCTCAGTTAGAGTCAGTCATGGGGGCCAGAAGCAGGTCTGAATATATATGCTATGAAAGAAATAGAAGAAACACTATTCTTATTGAACAGAACTAAGGCGTGCAGCTTATTGAAGGTAAAAACCAGACTTTGGGTTCATCTCAGTAGGGCTAGTCTTCTGGTATGTTATTAACATGAAACAAGTAAATGAAAATTCAGGGGAGTGAGCTGGTTAGAAACCTGCAATCTCCTATTTCACTCTGAGTTGGCTTTACTTTGCCAGCTACAGGGGTGAGTGTCACTGAGGTTAAAAAACAAACACACGCAAAATTCTTGAGTTTTCTAAGTATTGCAGATTTGTTCCAGGTCTGTTCAGAAAGTATACATTTTGAAGCACAAATTAAATCCCTGATTCAACAGTTTTGACTTAGCATTTAAGTCAGTTTGAATTTTATTTGTCCCACCCTACCTACTAATTAAGAAAAAAAATTTGTATTTTCTTATTCTTTGAACAACTTTGACTAAACCAGATAACTTTTTTTAAAATATACATCAAAAAACTAGGACTGAAAGGTAAAACAGTATAAGACATGACTGACATGTTAAAGCTTTTTGTCCTTTGCCTGATCTAACTTAATCTTTTGCCCTAAAAAGGGCAATATTTCTCATGAAACATAATCTCCTATCACTTCTGGCCATACATCCAGGCTATAATGTTATCTGACAATAAATACGCAGCCTCATCAAATCACTTATCTTCCCACTTTTCGGCAATAATTTCTGAGGGAATCTGAATAAATTACATCTCAAATGGTACAGCTGCTCTCAAACAGCAGAACTAATGAATTGTCATGACTAGGAGAGAGGGAGAGGTGTCTTGCATTTGTAATCCAAGACAGCTGACAGGATGATGCCTGATCAGGTTTAGTCACCATCATTAATTACATGCTGAGAAATTATAGCCACTTTTAAGTTAATGGCTGGTAAACACCTAGTGACAGTTTATAGCAAGAAAAGCCTTGTCTGGCAGTTTAAAAAGAGGGTGGGAAGGACATTTTATACCGCTGTGCTGCCCCCCCAAGAGTGAACTGCCCAACCCAAATTACTCCAAGATAACAGCCCTAGTTACTTCTGAGTTTTTTAAATCTCTTTGCATTTATAGCTTTTTAGTATCTGTGGTGTTCTGGTTCCAAAGACATTCCAAATACAAAACCTGAGGACACTCCCATTTGAGATGTCATTTTTAGTTTTTATTTAGAGGTATATTAATGCTTTAAAGGCAAGTCTACTCAGTCATAAGCAAGAGTTCAATTATTCTCCTCTTCTGTCAATTTTTCCCCTCAACAAAGCATGTAAGGTTGTAATAAAAAATGTCAGTGGTGTGACGGTTATACCAAAAATAAAATCATTTGCTCTCTGTTTTTATCTGAAGACACTAGATCTAACATGCCAGTCGTATCTCTAGAGCGGAGGTGAGTGAGTGGTAAATACTAGCTCAGTCAGCAGAGTTTTAAATCAATCCTAGCATTCAGTAAAAGCGGGAGAGCCTTGTCAGGTTTGAAAATGTTAATGGACTAGCTGGCAAGTATGACTTGAATTAGAATTTGAAAATGAAACTCTGCTATGCTCATCACTTTTTTCCTTCTTCTCCTCCCTCCCCCTACAGTAACTTGCATAAATTGCCTGGCAAGCCAGACCAGGAGTTTCAGAGTGCAGATGTATGGTAGATAAACTCAGGTGCAAGGGCTAAATGAGGAAGGTAGGTAAGCAACGGTAAGCCTGCCCTCAGTTCAAGCAGGCCTTAAATTTGAAATGCTGTACATGCTTCTGTGCTGCTTTAGTGCTGCTTAAAATTTATCAGCCTGGGAATTTTCCTTTCAGACCCGTTGCAGTATTGATCCGCTACGTAAGAGGGATGGCAAAATCTATCATCAATGCATGTCTTAATGCTCACACTCTGAAGGACTCAGTCTTGCTTTGACGTCCACATTTTGGAAATAAATTTTAAAAAATCCAACAGCGAGAGAAGATCCACATTGCGGTTTTCAAAGCTAAAGAAAGTTCTTTATACTGATAATCTGAAGCAAGTAAATTTGTTTAATCTATCAAGATGTCAACTGCAATGGAATTTGATTGCTGTTATGTGAATAGTTTATCACTGACAAAAAGGAAGCTGGTGAAGGGGCCTGTAGTTTTTCAGGAAAGAGCATGACATACTCTGATTTATGGACAAATTCTAATGAGATACTAGGCCCAAATTTTTAATCTTTCAAAAATGATTAAACCACTAGAGCAGCCTGAAGAGGTAAAGGGCAAGTTTACTGTTTCTTGGTGTCATTTATCATATCCAACTTTTGGATATTGAAAGTGAAACTAAGTGCAATAGAGGGTTAATGTCTTTATTTGTATTACTCTTTGAAATACTTGAGTGGAAATTCTTTAACAGGTATAAACTTAAAGTGCTGGGATAGAAGTATCTTATTATCTGCAAACATATACTAAGCTTGGTATGATGTTTAAGTAAAAAAAACCCAAAAGGCAGTGCAACTATATTTCTTGTTTCTTCCTACTCAGTTGCAATCAGTTTTGGTGGCATTTAAATTGACACGATATTTGTATTTGCAAAAGAATCTCAGTTATCAGAAAGTCATCTAACAGTTCATCAGCAATTTCTCAAATTTGGCTTCTGTATAGATGGTTGTTCTGTACAGAAGTCTTCATAGGCATACAAATAATGTTAAAAATACAAAATATCTTTTTTAATTTGGAACATGAGAAATTTAAACTTTAGAAAATCATTACGCTATTAGGTCACTATGTACATATACAGAAAACTTTTAAAGGGAAAACCCTGTTCATACATTCTGCTTGAGGGAAAAGTAAATTGATCATAACTGTTGTTAAAGTTTCATTAAAAAACTCTGTAGCATGAACTGCTACGGAGAAATAAAATAATGAATTCCAAACAGCAGACAACATTACTTTTTTCACTGAAGGTGTTAATTCATGCTCCCAAAGACTACCAACACAAAACATGAATCAAATCATTGCTTTTGGCTACTAGTTTTGACTTCCTGCCTTTCAAAAATGTATAGCCACTTTGTTCCTATTTCCCAGTGATGTCAGTGAGAAACAAACCTTTTCCTTCACAGATATTACCTCTTATTTGACTATCATAAAAGGCCCTTTCAGATGAAATTTGTTACAGCTGGATCAGCAATGTTTTACAACACAATGAAAGAAAATAATGGAGGGGTTAACAGAAAAACCCTTCACCCTAATAAGAGATAAACAGATTCCCCCCAAAAAATCCAAGCCCCAAAAACTCTAGAAATAAATACAAACAAACTAGGCTAGGAAGGTTACCAGTATCATGTTCTTATTTATATATTTTTCAAGTTTTCTGTAAGTTTGAAAAATTTTTCTTCAAAAGGTTTATATATAGTGTGTCTCTTGGGATCTGATAGGAACATTTTCCAAAATCATAAATAGGGCTGGTTCACCTCCATAACTGTTGTATTGGGCAGGATGGGAGACCTGCTGATATAGTAACCAAAATTTGCCAATACAGTAGTCAAATTTCTTTATATCTTGCAGGAGCTTCCCCTAAGAAAAACCTACCAACAGTACTATAGGATCATAAATATCCCATCAAGAGAAGTTCCCTGTTTCTCCAACTTATATTTTATGCTCAGCCTCCTTATAAAGAAATAGAAGCCCTTTTTTGTTCACTTAAAATTATTTGGTACATCATCTCTCCTCACTAACATAGCATTAACACTTCACCACCAGTGGCATAGATTAACAGCTTGCTTGCATAGCTTCCTAGGAGGACCTTTAAATTCTTTGATTAGTCTGTTATTGGAAAATGTATCAGAAATGTACTTGCAACTTCAATATTTGTGTGCATGTCCTTGACTACACTTGGGCTATGTTCAAATAAATAATTAATTTCAGCAATCTTTCCTATGAAGCAGCTCAGGTTTCACTAGAATGCTCTGTCCAAGCAGACTTCTACAAGCCACTTCTTTTCACATATCTTATACCCTGATTGTACAAACAAAAGTAACTGATAGCACTGAGTCATAACCCTTCACCTGCCTGTTCTGAGGAGCCGTGCTCACAGCACGCAAGCTTCCTAAAATGAGTGGGTGGGAAAATGAGAAGACTGCTTGTTGTCTAAGGATAAGCCTCAAAGATGCCTAAAGCATTCTTCTGTGGTAATGAACTGCAGAAAGTGTTTTGGAGGCTGCACCAAGGGTGGTTGGTTCCACAATAACTTATGACCTCATTCAGAAATACCCAGTGACCGAAAGAATAGTGCAGAGCCATTTTTTAAGGGGGATGGGGGTGGTAGTGAGGGAGGGGTGTGTGGGTTGTTTTTGTTGTTGTTGTTGTTTGTTTGTTTGTTTTTATTGTTCCACCTGGAAATATTTATGCCTGGTGTTCTGAAAGAGCTTTATTTGGATTATTTTATTGCATGTTTCCTTAGTTAAGCAGTAGCACGCATATTGGAAAACATGTTATTAGGTAGGTTAATAATTGGTTTAATAAATAATACATTAAAAAAATCATTATCAATTGGAAAATCAGTGATTGATGAGGCTCTAATCAATTCCTGAAATAGTCATTGCCTTTCTGATTTCCTGAAATGGCGTAAAAGTCCCTCATATTTTAAAGAAGGGAGTGTAAGCATGTACTATATTTGTTAGTAATCAGGTTCTTAGCTGGGATTGAAGGTGGCAATCATTTTCTGTTTCCTCACTGAAGTCTGGTGAGTTGTTTTATTTTAGGATTTTTGCTTTGGGTTTGGTTTGGGTTTTTTTTGAGTCTTCAGGTAAGTGAACTGGAAAATATTGCTTGTTTCACCACTGCTGTACATATTAAACCACCTTTTTTATGTATGTCATTTAATTGCTAACACTGAGAGACTTCACAAAACTGCAGAAAACATCTTGTGAACTGTAGTGAAAGCCACGATGACAGCAGTGCTGAGTAAAAAAGGGTCCTAAATTAGTACTTCTTAAAGGAATTACTTTTGCAAGTCAAGTTTTAAAAATAGCAGATGTCAAAAAACCCTCAACAAACCCTCTTGGCTTTGCAGCATGGGAAATTAGAAATTCTGCTGTTGCCAACTTGCAGTTGTTGTCAAAAAAACAAAATACTTACTTAGAATCCTGAGTTCTGTTGAGAAATACAAAATATTTTTCTTGGCATTCTCCTTGGTGGCTTCATATTACCTTGAAATCAAAGCTCAGCTTTACTCCATAGGTTGTTTTCATGTTTTCTTACAACCTAATGCTTTCTATGCTGGCTGGACGCAACATATTCCAAAGTGCATGATAAAACTGAGGTCTTTATCAAACAGCTGCATTTCTAGATCTGCTAAATCAAATCAAAGAGCTTGCCGGACACAGCTCTTTAATAGTTTTCCATTAAAAAGGGCTATGCTGTTTTGCTATGATTTGTGGGGACATCAAAGCAGAAGAAAGGAAAGCGTCCCAGGGTTCAAATGTCTACTGTGGCAATACTGCTCAAAGGTTAGAATGAAAAACTATCTGGCCTCAGAACCAGCTTGCAGAGTACTACAGTTCTGGATCTGACACTAGAACTACTTCTCCTTTTTGCTGAGGAATTTACTGAAATCCAGAGATGATGGCCTGAAACCTGAACGCAGTCAGGAACCTCCCGCATAACTGTATTCTATCCGAGAATTTACATACTGTAAAACCTGACAGATGAAACAGTCTAGATGTGATTGCAACACAACTCAGCATGGCCCGATTTATTGAGCTTCTTTGTGCTGTCACAACTTTTTAAACTAGTTTCAGGTATTTTTGCACAATTCTGCGAAGATTAGATGCTGAAGACCTTTGAAAGAAGAAAGATTCCTAGTTGGTGAACTGAAGTGGCATACCGTGATCTTAAGGGGATGCTATATGAGAAGGTCTGGGACTGCAAGAGTAACCTGTCACCTTTTTAATCTGGTAAGTGGTGAAATGCTACGTTCACCTTTCAAAAACTAGCAGGATATTCCTCTTCACAAAGGAGAAAAGAATAAAATGAAATAAAATAAAAAGTAGACCATATTGTCTAGGAGCTAAGCAGCAACTCTTTGGAGCTTTTTTAGAACCAAATTTTGTGTGTTTGTTTTGTGGGTATTTTGTTGTTGTTGTTGGTTTTATTAAACTTAAAAAATTAGATTTTTACTGAAGTGATTTTCTTGTTGATGAACTATTTTACCTATACTCAATTTTATTTATTTAGAAAATAAATAATTTAGAAAATTTTATACCATTTCTTATGCTCAATGGTTCTAGCTGGAAGGGATCACTTACAAAATTACTCACCCAAAATCTGAACTGGCATCCTCTAGGGCATAAGGGAGGTTATGGCAATGGTCCCCAAGGAAGGCAGATCTCTGACATTGTCCACATACATTAAGGACCAGGAGTGACAACATGATGTAGCAGTAACTAGTTATGTATGAAGGGAGCTTGTTTTTTCCAATTATCCTGTGCTTTAGTAGGGATCCTGGCATGGGATCGGGGCATCTTACCTTCTCAGTGACTGAATTCCACTGATTTCACATGCAGCGACACAGACTGTAGAAGAATTTGGTGTAAATAAGCTTCTGCAATACGTGGAACAGATCTCTAGTCGTTTGGTGTAGGATGAACTGTAAGTGAATGGTGAACAAACAAAAGCATTTCACCAACAGCTTAAAAAGCAATTGAAATAACTCAGGGACATGTTGCATATTCAGACAATATTAAAACAACAAAAAAAAAGCCTCCTGGATGAAACAAAACCCTCTAGTTTTCCCTGTAAAATCCCTCAATGCTACCAATGTTTTGAGTGTTTCACTTCAATTTGCACTTTTGTTAATGAACATTTGAATATTTTTGTTCTTTATTTTTTTCAATCTGGCCCAATAGTATGCTTTTAAGATATTATGGTCTGGGATAAAATTATGCTCTTTACCTATGCTTAGAGCACATTCTGTGTTCTTCATTTTAAAGTGTCCCTGGGGCTGAGTCCATTTGCAATGTGGTGTATTTTTCTCCCACAGATGATGGGCTGCTGTTGTTCCAGACACCTCCCAAATGTTCAGTGGGATGATAAGACAAACACCTGTTTGTTGCCACAGTCTGTATAATCTGTACCATTTTTGCAGATGGTGCACTATACAATTCTGTGAGGAACACGCTAAATAGTCAGGAATGACTCTTAAGGAATGCTGGAAAAAAATATAGAGATTAAAACTTCCAGCAGTTTCTTCTCCCATCAGATTTTTAAACCTGATTGGGCAAGGGAGAGCATAGAAAGGGGAGGGGAGAAGGGAGGATATCAGGATTGCAAATGTTCCTGGGCTGCTAACATACCATTTTTCAGCTATGAAAGAAATCTTCCGTAATACAGAAACGAAGCGGTTTACCCAGCAGAAAATAAGTGTTGCCACTTTATTGTTTTTGGCAGGAGTTGGCGGTTCATCATTTGGACACATCAGGTATTTTCTTTGTGACTGTTGTGTGCTTTAAAGTGACAATGTTTCAAATGGTGCCAAAATGACAGAGTACTGATCCGCGGTGGAAATCCAGCATGGTGAGAGAGATTTAGCCAGGCAAAATTGTCTTGAAAGGGGTCTGGAAGAGCACTTTGCTTTCAGTCCATTTATTTACTGTGCTTTATTTACCTTTGCTGATTCAATACAAGGGAACCAAGAACCATGAGCGCTATCTTGAAACATCTCTAATTTGTGTTTGGGGTAGTGTAAATTCTCTCTTCCAACATTTTGAGGACTTACTTATTTATACAGCATTGTCCATCATTTTGGAAACAGAGCTAAAATCAAACCGAGCACACTTGCTGTGGTTGGAATATTTATGTCTGTCGACACAGTAAGGAAAAAAACCCTGCAGGTAGAACTTTAACTGCTTTAAATTGTCCCAATTGCTTTTCTGACTCTCAAATAGCAGAGAATATCGCTTGCATTTCAGTGGTCTGCCAGTCTTTCCCAACTCAAAAAAAAAAAAATCCTTGCTGTGCAGAGTAGTTGCATTCTGACAGAAACACAGTACGAGATGGCCAGCACCCACAGGTGATGCTGCACGGGTGTCCAACGGCTGGTGAGATCTCGACACAACTCCCTAATCCCATACAAATTTTCTTCTGAGGGACCGAGTGGGACTTTGAGGATGGGAGTGAAGACAGATTGTAAGGTCATAAAAAACGTGTTTGTCTTGTTTTGCTTTGTTTTGTAGCAAACTAGTGTATATTACTAATGTATTGACTAAAGTCAATCTAGCTAAAATGCCTTCTGTTCAGTGAGGACTGAAGTTAACTGATATTTTTGAAGTGTACAAACACATTCCAGACAAATGCTAGTGAATGATACTACTGTCTCAGAAGCTGGAGTTATTTCTAGATGTAATATGGCTGTTTAGATTGAAATTAATAGACAGGCATATTGTGCTACTCGTAAGTCACTCTGACTACTGTTCCCTCGAGAGGCTGTGGAAGCAGGATTGATGTACAGTGAGGATGTTGCCTGTGATCATCTTTTTCCTATCTTGCCAACAGGTTTCCTTTAAAAGGGTTTCCTATTCTCCTTCCCAACCCCTGTTGGCTTGCAGGGGAAGCACATTTTGAGCAAGTGGTAGGGAGCTGAGGGAAGGTGTTCAAGACAACCCCCTAGCTTTAGCTCAGCAAAGTCAATTCTGTATCTGCCCCCACCCTTAACCGATACTGGAACCAGTAATACTCAGTTCCAGAAGGATGTAGCTATCTCTAGCCATTTAGGAACTGTGAATTTTGTGTCCGACTGGCCTGGTCTACACTTCTGCCTTACAGAATAGTAACGGAACAGTATCTTGAATGAAGCTACACAGTGTCCTTCAGATTAAGAACTGGTACTTTTTAACTGCATTAATGTCAATTTCCAAAAGCTACGCTAATTCCTGTAGATGATGTTTATTTTGGTGAGCAAATTACAGGGCGTTAAGGAAAATGCTTCTCTGCACAGGATTTCTTCTGTGTGAACTGTGTCTGTGTCTGAACTTCTCTCATTATTTTTGAGATTAATTTACCTATTTCTAAACAAATATAAACTGTCGGACCCCCAAATCTAAGGCTCATATACATGGCTTTGAAACAAAGCATTAAACTCCCCTCTCCCTCCCCCCCATCTGTTCTGTAGGAGACTCAGATTTGCCAAGTAATATTTCAAAGGCTGTTTCAAAAGTCAAACTGGTGTGACTGCTTAATGATGCACTTTCGAGATTTTAAAGCTGATTTATTTCTTCTATCTTCCAGCCTATGTTTTTAATCCTCTGTGGAGATGTGCTGAACAGAACAGCTGGCCTATAATTGGGCGGGACACTTATCTCTGTGGGTGTTACTCCTGTTGTTGGCATTATTGCAGTTAAATTAGTTAATGTTTTCATCTATAGTCTCTTTCTAAAACAAAAATAAGTATGTACTACTCACCTCTTCAGTATTATTTGTTTCAGTGTTGACTGATCTTTTTTATTATTTTTTTTTCCCCTCTGCTGGTTCTGGAGTTTGCCATACCATAGCAAAAGCTGTATGTTGTTCTCGCTTACACACTATTTAGCAGATGTGAAAAGGACCTAAATGAGCTCAAAATTTCTGTTCCGCTTACCATGATTGGAGTGACAAAATTTTTTTTATCCTAACAATCAAGAAAAAAATACAAAGTATTTTAGAAGTGTGCTCCCAAATTCTATGGTAATTCTGCAACTTAGTCAGAGCTTGTTACAACGGCTGCTTTTCACACCTTACTGTTTTCTTATAACTCTGACTGCTCCTGGGCAGGTGCTCCATGTGTAGAGATAGTCTTTTCCCAATTCATACAAATTGGGAAGCCAAATCAGTGTGATCACACTTCATGTGAGTGTCAAAAGAGGACTTGCAATAAGTAAGAAATTGGGATTCCAGAAATCTGGTTTCAGTTGTTATCTTTAGCAAATACTTGTAGTGTGATCTCACTTGATCTATTGATCAATCTGGGTGTGATCTGCATCTTACCAAGATTAATAAATATGTTTCTTGTTATTTCAGTGAACTTTAGCTTCCTTATCCTGGCTGTGGTTTTCTTGTTTTTCATCTTTTTCTGAAAAAACAACAATGCATAAATATACCTTTAGGCACCAAGGAAAAAAAAAAACAACCAACATATGACTCTGGTTGCATATGAATAATGATACTAATGATAGACTAAAACAACCTTTTGAAGGTCAAGTTACTGCACATCCAAAATATCTAGAAAGCATTCGTCATGCCTTGAGAATTGATCTGAAATCTGATCTATCTTGCAGAATAAATGACCATAGAAAGCACACATTAGGAGATCTCCTACTAAAATTCCCCATGGAACTGATTTTTGGGAAGCAGACTGGAGTACAGTGTGCTGGAAGGAGGCTTGCGACTGAAAAACTGAAAAATATCAGGGAGAGTAGGAAGAGCAATGAATGCAATCACTGCTTGCAGATAGAGGGAGCCTTCCTTCAGCATGGTGGAAAGCTGGATCACTGTTCAGATGCATAATTATAAAAGTTAAGCATATGTCCCTCATTTTGAAGTTTTTAATGCTGCTATCTTACATTGGATAACTTACGTGTAATAAACAAGAAAACCAACTCCATGAAAACTTTATAATAGGAAGGAAGGGGATGACTAACTCTTGAGGCTTGCTGCAATCCCAGAGTAGCTTGTACTGCAGTCTATGTAAGTGAAAAATAAGACCATTTGACTGTTTCATAAAGATATCCTGCCACTCAACAAAATGCGTGGACTAATTGTAACTAAGTGTAATTTATTCTATGAATTTTTTGGGTCCATAATTTTTAATTGCTCTTATTAATTGTATCTCAAGGCAAAGCAGCAGTAATTTGTCCTTTAGCCACATTTGATGTAATCGAGCCTATGTGCTATGTAAAGAGAAAAAGCAAAACCCAAAGATAAAAGCTCTGTCCAGTATTACCTAGGATTAACTGGTGAAAAAATTTATTCATAAAAAAAAAGTAGATCCCTAGATGATCTCTAGAGATCCCTTCCAACTCTGACAATTCCATGAATCTGTGTACCACAGGTCTTCTACCCAGAACAGAGAATAACAAATTGTTGTAAATTCTGACAGGTCTGCTCTGTGTCTCAATTCAAACATTTTTGGCTTTCTCAGTTTGTGATAACATGGGATGGAACAATTGTAATAAGGGTGGAGGAATAGGAAAAAAAAACAAACCACTTCTGCTATAGTGATCAGTTTAAAATTATTTTCAGGCAGAAGAAAGCTGAGCATAGCACATAATAAAATTTCTGCTAAGGGACAGGGGCTGGCATGGAGAAGAAGGCAGGTGAGACAAAGAGCAACACAGCATAAGAGAATTTTGAAGTGCAGATTTATAAACTGTGTATTTCTGCTCCTTCAGTTTTTCTAGAATACTGTGTCTTAAAAGAAAAAATTAAAAATGGTGTCTGGATATTTTTCAAGCTTTGTTTTACTATTTGTATGCTTATCTTAATTCCAACCATATTTTTTTCTCTTTCTGTCTTTCACCCATGGCAACAGAGAGCCGGTGCTCCTTCGCAATTAATACAGTTCTTCACACAATATAGTCTCCATGCAAAGGTAGGTACAAATCCACAGCAATTATAAAAAAATGGTTGTTTATTGTTTTTCCAATAATGATGATGGTGTGATTATTAGAGATGATGGAGTTAACCATGGCAAGTGGTGAACTAAGTTTTTCCACGCTAAGGCAGCCTTCAAATTTTCAAATCATATACAGCTTTATGAATTTTTTTTTTTTTGCTAGCTATTCTCTATCAGCCATTCTTCTCTTTCTTTGTCAGACAAGCAAAGATCTTTGATGCTTCCATTTGCTCGCTCTCTGACTGGATCAAACAATCCAAAATCCACAGGGCTTTGAAACAGGAGGAGCAGTGAAAGAAAAGGATTACAGTCAGATAGAAAAGACATACATTTGTCTGTTGGTTGATTAGTCTGGTTTTGATGTTGACATTTCCAAGTATAAAAGCATTGTGGAGAAGTAGCAATGGCATTTTTAGCATTGTGCTGCAAAAAATAGACAACTGGAATCTTTCTTTGGCTTACAGCTATGCAATATTCCTTTCGACTCCTCACTCTTTCACCTGTGTTCCCCTTCTGCTACCTTCCCTATTACAGCCCCCATGGTTCTCACAGAGAGAATCACTGGAGCAACAGTAAGCTGAACACAACTCATGCTTTAGCAACTTTTTGAGTATATCATGTTGCAGTTCATTGGGATCTATATGCTTTTTTTTTTTTTTTGCTTCTTTGAGAGTGCTTTGGCTCTATATGAGGAGATAACATTGGCCTTTTATGCATTGTTTCTTAATCTGCTAATGCTAAAGTCCTATACAATCGTAAGAGAAATTATTTTGTTATTCAGACAGAGCGCTAATGCTCTCATCCCATTTAAAAACCAATTGTTTTCTATGATAGCTTAGCTTACTGTGGCACAAGTCTATATCACTAGTTTGTTTGATGTACAATAAAGCTAGCAGAGCATCACAAACAGAAAAGTACCTTGGAACACTTCTTCTAAGCCATAATATACACGCGCACACCTAATAAATGAAATTACAAAGCCTCTGAACACTTCTTCTCAGTCTGTTAGTAGCTGAACCACATTATTTTTCCTATTAGATACCACTGTAAGATACTGTCTTGCAGTAAACTTCTATTTATCATGAAGGGTAACCAATGCTGAGTAGGTTTCTTGCCTTAGAAGGATCCACAGTCTGAGGAGATTCTTGAGTGGCAGTCGGTATATGAGAAATGTTGTTTGAATTAAGTACAGTTTATATTCCTATCCATTGTTATAAAACCTTCCAGAAGCTCTACTGAAGTTTTAGGCTTTCCGTATAAAAACACATGCAATAAAAATGTTGCTGCCGCCTCCTTGTATGCCTGAAAGCTCTTTTTTTTGGTCCGAACTTTATCAGTTTCTTTAATAAAAGATATTAACTCTCTTCACAAACTTGTCTCACAGAGAGAAGAAAAATATCTCCTGCTCCAAAGAAAATATCAGTTATATTTAATGACTAAAATAAATCAGTGTAAGAGAAGACATAAGGCAACTACAGGAAAATTATGGGGAGTAGCAAGCTATAAAAGCTACAATTTTCTAGTCATTCTGAAAGTGGTTTTGGCTTTTCATAGCAGTTTCACGGAAAAGTTGTTAAGTGGCAAATGTATTGAGTATTATTCAAGACCAGATCTTTTTCTAGTGAATACCAAATAGATGCTAGAATAATGATAAACAAACAGTCCTCAACTGAGGAATCTCGCTTCTTCCAGAGGCACTGGTCCCTGAAGTAAGGTGAGCTCAACAAGCATTGTCAGCTTCTCAGCATGATGAGATTCCAGGTGAGGTTACTGCAACCTGCTTTCTGAAGCTGTTCATTACTGTGGGTAAGTGGGAACGACAAAAGACAGCAAGAAATGTCTCAAGACGCTTTTATTTTAAAGGTGCATAAGTAGGGCTGCTTTCTTTTCAATAAGCCAGGAAGACAAGGTGGAGCATTAGAAGAAAGATGTTGGTTTATCTTTACTTCAGTGCCTGAGCAGATTACAGAGCTCTGAAACCAGTTTCTTCTGTACTTTCGGCTCTCCCATTAAAGAGAAGCTGTAACTTGTGCTCCTCAGGAAAAAAGGGTTGTGTGTGTGTGACCAGGCCAAGATTTGGATTAGCTCTTCAGAGGTAGAGGATTAGTGCACTAGGCAAAAATAATTCCCTTAAAGGTGGAAGGCTTTAAGGTTTTCAACCATACATATTTATAAACTGGCTCAGAGAGGTTTGGTTAACAAGATAAGCTGTCAGCAAGGGTCTCTTCAACTTTCTTTCCTGAAGAAAAAATACCTTACCAAAAATGCTGCACAGGGAAGTTAAGTTAAAGTACACTTTTTCAGCTTCAGCGATTCTATTTCACCATGTGTATGGAAAAGGTTTTATTAGAGCATGTGAAAAATTTTCAAGTGGTCTTTTTTAATTTAAAAAAAAAGAAAGCAACATTATTTTAAAAATTTTGGTCTAGATATAAAGTGTAAAGGGTGAGAATATCTTGTTTCTTGCAAGTCACACACTCATCTCCCCAGAAATACTTCTGCAACTCACTGGGGAGCCCAAGGTTTTACTGCACAGTGCCTGACTGCCTGAGGATTGTCTGGGAAGGTCAGAAACTCAGTGTCTCTGCTTTGCAGACAGAGGCAAGGACATGAGAACTTGGGTCACTTGCTCCCGGGATATGAAGCTGTTGGGCAAACAGCGCCCCAGGACAGCTGGAGCTGCACAGTCCTGCCAACAGTCACAGGGTGATGGATGGACTCAAGATTCTCCTTTCATGGAGGCTTTTGAGTATTTGATTGCTTTCTGGCTCAGAATCACCACTTTTGAAACTTCTGTTGTCCCAAGTCGCAGGGCAGGGAAAACAGAAGGAAAACCTTTTCTCAACAGCCTGTGTTTGAGTAGTTTTGTAAGAACTAACACACTCATAAAGCACTTCAGCTTTGACAAATAAGTTCATTCTAATGAAAAGGTTTTACTAGGGTTTTCTGAGTGGGCTGCTTTAAACTGTTGTTTCTTGTTTACAGCTATAAATGAAATATTAAGCAGGTGGGACTCGTGTTATATGCTGTCTTCCTTTTGCCCTATGTCCAGCCCAGTCGCCTTCCTCCACCTTCAGCTGCTCAAAATGCTGTTTGGAATGAAGTGTTCTTCAAGAGCTTTTTACAGGAAACTGTTTTTTTTTTCTGTCAGACTGTCAAAGCCCCTTCCTCTGGAAAACACGAGTAAGGTAGGAGAAAAAAACCCACCTCTTTAACTGAAAATGATTCAGTCTGGCATGTATCAAAGGTGACAATACAGTAATGAGTGCATTTCCAAGAAGAGCCATTTCTAGTAGTGTCTGGTAAGCAGACAGACCATATTCAGTATTTTTTCCATTAACTAGTAGAGTACTTTGTGAGCATTATTATAAACACCCATAAGAACAATCAGGGATCTGCAATTCAGGTAGTTCAGGTAGTAAATAAATATTATAATCGTATTACAGAATAACAATGCTAAAACCAAGCCTTTAGGAGTGGAAAAAATAGGTCGTGGATCAGCTATTGATACGTTACTCAACTTCCAACTAGTGAATTTTGAAATAAATATATTATTATTTTCCAAAGGGATATATTATGTTCAAAATGACACTCTTATAGAAGTAATGATAGACATAAAATCTTGCTGCATTATTAGTAAGAACTATAATTTATCATCAAAATAGCCCAAACATATTAAAAAACCCTCTGGTCCTACAGACCGGGCACTCTGTTTTCTGCACTGTTGACTGCTTCCATGAAAGAAACAACTATGAGCAGGGCTGTGGAACAAGCAGATACTCAGCTAATCCTGCAAACGAAACTAGTAGCAATAGAGACATAGAGCTCCAACAGTGTGCAGCTTCTGTGCTAGGAAGGTACGAATAACGAGTAAATTGGCAGTACATTGACCACATCTCATCTGATCCATGCTGAGGCCTGCAAACTGTAAAACCAGAAAAATACAGTATGAGCCTCTCTCACACCAACTGCACTCCTGGATTTTGCTGATTTGGTTTTTACAAATTTGTCAGGTGCTACCAATGCAAATGGGTAACTGCATTAAGCACTGTATTTATCCACCCTTATTGTAGGTGCACTGTTCCTATGTACTGAGAAATACATAAAGCAAATGCATATCCCAATTTAGATTCTTGATGAACTAAATTGTAAACTGTATTTAAATTCTCAGGGAGATTAGCGTGAATAGTAGCTTACCAGTGAATTTGATCTTTTTTTTTTTTTAAATATAAATTATACCAATATATATAACTGTAGTTTGCTTGGTAAGAGTATGATGTATCAGCACTCTTTCTGAACATGAAGAAACAATATAAACACAATGCCTTTTTTACAGCTAGGGCTCCTCTGACTGTAGAAGCCACGAAAATGGATTTCATCTGGTTTACTACTATGGCTTTTCTGCTGAAGCCAAGGTAAATAATTTTGGGTGCACATGTCCATCAGCTGTGCAATGAGCATGTGGTGGGACTTCTTTGAGCCCTTACCTGTGCAACAGCTGGTCATTTGAGCTGTCTCCTGAGCCAATCATCCAGAATTCAACCTCTCTGAGGAGACATATCATTAGCTCCTAGCTTAGGCAATTATATGGAGGTATTCCTGATCAACTGTGATGACTGCTCTTTATGCATATATATTGTTAAAAGAGTGACTCTTGTACCAGAAAATGTCTGTAGAGCAAGTCCCTTCCTCTTCCCTTTCTTCCCTGCTACAGCAGCTGATTAATTACACAAGTTCTCTTCCTTCAATCTCACTTTTGAAACAAACATCTCTGTAATACAAAAGCAACCCAGAAGTAATTGGCTCTAATTTCTGAAATAGACAGAGGTTATTTTTATAAGGTACCATTTCATTTATCAGAGGAAACCGGTCTGCTGCCACTTCATAAAATCTGTAATATCAACACGTAAAAATTGTGGGAGAAAGAAAAAAAACTAGTAACATAGTAGTAATCAAAGATATGTCGCATTTTGAAGAAGTGGAATACAAATCCCACTTAGTATTTTCACTCACTGCAGTTTTTTTCAGGTTTGGCATTTAAATTGAACCCATCTCTGAGTGTCAATAATGAGACAGGTATCATAAAATGGACAGTTCATCATCAAACTCTGTTCTGCATGGCCACTGATTGATTATTCAAACACATTTGCAGAGAGTAAGTATGAAGTTCAGCTTTGGTGGATGATCAGTCTTTATGCACCATTTAAGCACATCATCTTATTTCAGAATGATACTGATTAAAACGATCCATGGGCTATAGTAGTCTTTTTCTCACTTGAAAGGCAGGAGAACTGTGACCCTATCATCAAACAAAGCACATGCTAGAGTGAGCAGTGATAACATGGGCAAAAGCCTAAGGGGGTGCCTATTGCCATGCCTGATTAAATGCATCTTACTGGTATAATGCTTTCAAATTTAAAAAGCTTAATTTTAAAATCACCAGATAATTGTGTAATTGTGGTTATTTGTATTCCCTGCAATGAATCATTTCTAATCATTCTGTGAAACTAAAACCATATGAAAGCATCCACAACAAGTCTGCTCTTTGATGTAACTGTGGGGCTCAGAGTTTGGCCCTAATGCAGGTCAACAATGATTGAATGGCAGTTTCACTAACAAATAGGACTACACATGCTATGTCCAGTAGGCTTTTCATTCTAAGAAATGCATAAATCACCTTCCTCCTCAGAAGCACAAGATCCACAAGGTGTTTTCATAGGCCAGTCAGGTGCTTCTGATTTCTCTCTAGAGCAAACTCCTTTGAAGGTAATTCAGGAACATGAGCTGCACCACTGCTGCCTTTTCTCTGGCAAGCAGTGTTAACGCTTTCAAAGGAAGATATATCCATGATGAATTGGTTGAACTCTCACAAAAACAATATGCTCAAAGTATTTTGAGTAAATGGGTGATTCTCAGTGCTCTTTTAAATTTTCATGTTTCACTAAAACAGAAGCCACCTAATAAATACACACATGACAGAAGTACGGTCAAATTGCTGGAAATGCTTATCAAAGCTCACGACAACACTAAAAGATGCTAAGAAAAAAACATCTAGATCCTACTGAATAAATACATCAGTAAATGTGGGATAAACAGCTGGATTTGTACAAATGGGGTGTTTGTTTGTACATTGCTTTGTAAAGAGTCTCCAGAGACAAACAAAACACAAGTAATTACAGGCAAGTGAAGGTAATCTCTAATTCTTTCATTTCACCTGCATGGAAGAAGTAAAGTCTACCGTGAGCCCCATGTACCTCTGGGCTATTAGTTTTTCTCAAGACAAAGGGCTTAAGAAAAATGCAAATTCAGGCCAGCAAAAAGATTTGTCATCTCACACAGCAACCACATGTATTTTGGTACTAAGGTGTGCAAATATCATAGCTCTCCATTTAGTCTGAATAAAACCATCTTACAGCAATACAGCTACAGAACTTTCCAGTGCTGTTCAGCATCATCACTCGCTCACACCAAGCCTGGGACTTACACCACCAAATGGAAAGCCCCAGAAACACCCATGTCCAGTACTGATGAACAGCCGTGCTAGAACAACACTCAGAAAGGGCACTCACTACATAAAACACCAGCGGTGCTGTGTGTGTCTCTTGGATCAGCACATCACTCTCCAGCATGGCTTGTCTGACCATCTCCTGATCTGTAATGCAGCCCATGCCTTTCCCAACTCATCTCCGTCTCAGTGTACTGCCTGTCAAGATTTAGACAACCTGGTTAGTGATCTTTTCCTGTGAACAGATTTTTAAGGGTTCTTTTACTCACTGTAAAATTACATACATGGGTCTAATCCTGTTTTTTTTTTTTCCTGTTTCAAAACCCGGTACTGTCCTTTACTCTTCTCAATGGAGGAATCTAGACCATCTCTCCTAGAATTGCTGCCAACCTAGGAGCTGCTGACCTGTCTCTAGATGTTCTTGTCCCAGAGTCCCTAGGATGCTGCTTAAAGGTGTAGAAGTTATGCTGCACGCCCAAAGATGCTACAAAACACACAGGGTACCCGCAACAACATATAGTTTTCCAAGTATGTGTGGTGAAACACTCCACCCTCAAAAGCACTACCTACATCAGGCTTGAGATGTAATACAGCAAAGATGGGAAATGAAGATATAGTCTACAAAAAAAAAAAAAAAAAACATGCAGGACAGATCTAAAGGCATTACTGATATCATAGGTCTGTGTATGACTCATATTTTTTTTTTTTCCTCTTTGGGTAGTCAGAAACTTTATACCGACACCAAGTTTAAATTTATTCATGTCCAATCTATAACTATTTAATTATGTACTTTATTTTAAAGTATTTTAAACCAAATAATTCTTGCCTAATCTTGGTATGTTCTCCACTGATGTAATCATAACATATTGTTGTAGTTCCTCAATTTTCATTTTGTTAATCTAAACAAGCCTAGACAAGTTATTTGAAGATCTGTTACAATGGATACACTGTCCTTTCTGTAAAAAAGTAGCTCTTTTGTTCCAGTCCGATAAAGTGATATATGTTTTCAAGGGGACTGCTCACAGTAATCTAAATGAAAGCATACCAATTGCTTTTACAGCATGTCTGATTATGCTGCAAATCACCATGAAATCTGCACTGGTTTTCTCTTGGCAGTGGCACATACATACATATGTGGGTGACAGCCACAGTAAGCTACAAATACATCCAGGCTTCTTTGCTCTTCCATAATGTCCAAATGAACTAGAGAACTTCTTGTTAGCAATCCCTCAGGACATGAATTTATGCAGTACATCTTGTAATATTAGGATACAAAGTACATTTCCTTGTGTAATTAAGTTAGTCGTATTTTTGTTATACCAACTGAAAGGCATTTAGTTGCCTGTTTATATAGATAGAACCCTGACTTCTTTTCCCAAACATTCATGACTGTTTTAATCAGTATTAAAACTCCAAATCTCCTTTTATAAAATCCTCTACTGTACTTCTGCCTTTGAGTTTTACACCAGACTTTAAGGGGACAAAGTCAAAGAGTAGATGGACTTCAAATTGACATTGCAGAGATTTACCTTGAAAGGAAAGCTTTGTGATTTCATTATATACATATTGAGAAGAGCTATTAAAATCTATGGAACTATAACACTGCATTATCTTAACATCAAGTTGTGTTTATACAGTAGCAAACATACTCCATTTACATTCAGAAATTTGAACTGTAAGCTCGTTGGGTCAAATGTTATACTTTTGCAGCACACTTTCACAATTTTTAGCCCCAAGATGATGACCTTGACTAGAAACAAACAGCACACATTATACAAATTATCCATTAAGAATTTAAGGACTCTTTCTTTGGCATCAAACAAATGCCCTGTCCATTTACATATTGAAAGATAATCATCATATGTGTCTCTTAGCCACAAATAACTAACATTATTTTGCATCAGAACATTCATTAGTGATGAATGGTAAGTCTAAATGGCTGTGTAAGACTACCTCAGTGATGCTGTTAAATACAGTTCACCACCACTGAATTATTATGTCTCCAGCATTCAGCAATTAGCCTAAAGTTCTCACATAACACTTTACCTTACTTATGAATATTTAAACTTCTAACCTAATATGTATCTACTGTGCCTTCAGAATAGACATTTCTTAGTATTTTTAAGGAAAAATCAGTTAACTTCAAAAGCAAGGAATGTTGTGCTGAGCAGTCACTTGACAATAATATGTAGATTGCAAGACAAACACTCCAAAAATTTTTCTAACTTTATTTCCTGGATACTACCCATCCAGCTTTTTTCTCTTTTTTTGCTGCCGCCGGGGCTCAGAAATTGCCAAACATCCGGAGCTGACTCTCCTAGGCAAGGAGCCTGCCAGAAGAACTCTGGCTTTCTTGGAAATATTCTTGGAGCTCTTTGCAATGCCACCCAGACTTT
>JAOXNG010000064.1:23869656-23879965 GCA_028566535.1 Scolopax minor
GTCAGAACATTGGTCATCCATACCTACTTGAGATGGATTCTTCCATTATACTTATGATCTTGGAACAGTTCTGTACAATCTACATATCTACTTTTCTAGCCTGAAATTTTCCCAGGTATTGTCCCTGAAGTTTCCCCAGGGACAATAAACCAGATGTTTGCAAGTCATCTTTGACAAAATATGTTTCCAAGAATTTCCTGTGCTTTTACTGAACTCTTGCTCAACTTCAAAAAACGACAGACTTATCTATTACAGATGCATGAATGAAGGACTGCCAGTCACTACAGGGATTCCCAGTACTTGTCATACAACACAGAAGTATCACCAATAGCACCTGAAAAATGGTCAGTACAGACAACTCTTTCATTCCAGCCTTCCCCATAGACTCACAGGCATCATTACATTCATATTCTTGCCATTTCCCTTGGTGTGGCCTTCAAGTCCAAGCCAGCTCTTAAACAAGCTAAAGGAAATGATCTCCCATTTTGTCAGTAGTATGTACACAGGACACACATTTGTTACTGAAACTCCACTGCTCCCTCACTGCTTTATCAGCTGTCAGAACTTATCACTTTGCTATTTCACTAATGTGCAATTTATTTCACATACAAAAAAATATATGGCCCAGGACCCTCAGTAACCAGAAAACAGGTTAAACCGTACCAGCACTTGATCACTCTACCCAGCAACATAAATCATACAGATGATCTCAGACATTAATAAAGCAAAGCTGTTTTAACAGATCAACAATAGTTGATCACTAGACAGATTATTTAGATTCTGCATTTGTGCATGTTTTAAGGCAAGGGACAGTATTTTTCCAACAGCAATTTTCCTGAAAACAGCATGTTAACAAAACTATGCTAACGTTCATGTTTGGACAAAATCAGATCCTCAGAGTTTCATTACTTATTTTGTAATTATTTTAACTTTTCCCTCAACAAAAAGTATTTTTGCTTACCTCTTAGCTTTTACAGTTTACGTACAGAATTGCCTTTTCACAGCCTCTCTCTTGGCTCCCATAATCTTAATTCATTTGAAAATTATATAAACCTCTGTGCCATCTGGCAACTTCTTGCAATGTAATTATCCTGATAAATGTATGCATGATATTAGACATTTTGCATTACAGAGGTGACTAATGTTGCTTCTGTATTTACAGATCTGTCTACAGATTTCTGTTACAGGTCCATTTAAGGAAGCTAACAGACTTGTTCATTTAAATTTATATGTTACTGAAACTTGATGCCAAGACTTTTTGCCAAATGTTATTTAAATTTTGTACTACTGTTTATTCAAATCAGTTTCCTGTCTTGTAAATTAGGTATACAAAGTAAAAAGAAAAGCCACAGAATTTGTTCTGCACAGTTTTTTGCATCCTGCCAAATAAAATTTTGAATAAAATTGTTGCACTGTGAGAGAAAAAATAATGATTGAATCAGCAGTTTTCCTCCTCATTTTGGGATGTCAGGAAGGCAGCTGTATGTCTTATAAAAATTCAGGAAAGATAGCTGACTTTAAAGTTTACATCAAAATAGTCTATGTGATCTGTGTTACTCAAAACTACTTAAAAATATTATGAAACCACATGTAGCCCAGTACACAAACATTCAGTCTAATAATACACAATCTATTACCTCACACTTTGGTCCATCCCAAAGAGCAGAGACATTATTGACCTGATGAACACCATCACTAACAAAGTAATGCACATTCAGCGTTGTCTGATACCCTAGAACACTGAAACTAGCACAAGTTCCCTATGGGAACTTATGTTTGTTGCTGCTCAAGACATGCACCCTGCACTTGTTGAGTTGAGAGCTGCTAGCAGCATGCCTTGTTTTCCTTATTACTCCCATTTCTTCTCTCTTCCTCCCTTTTTTACATCTCCAGCCATACTATCCCCTCCCATTGCTTTCATGGTGGTTTTTGGCATTTCCTCTGCTGAGTAAATTCAAGCCCTGTCTCCAATGAACACTCATTTATACAAATGAGAAGTTTTCCCACCTGAAATAGCCCAGAGCTTCACAAAGGGATGACTAACTAGGGGTCTGCAGACTGAAATGAAGAGACTAATATCAGTCTTTAAAAGGCAGCTCAAAACTCACAGGGAGTCAGCCTCAGCTATGCTCCAGTTGCCCACTCATTCAGTGTCTGCAGTTCAGAGAAATTTAACATGGAACAGTTGGTCCAACACAGGAAAAGTCTTGTGGTCTCCAACTAGTCACTGCCAAATTTCATAGCACCTACAGAGAATAGACAATTCGTGAAATTATAAAAAAGCAAGACTGATAGAAGAATAAGAGCTACAATTTATCTCCATTTAGAAAATAATAGTATTTTGTGTACTCAGCCCATTTAACATTTGCAAAACTGATCAAGAAAGAACTGGAGAAGTAGTTTCTGCACATTTTATCGCTATACAGCTAATCACGGTATTAACTAAGGTTAGTAAATTCCCTTAACATACATCTTTTTTGGCAAATTTATGTTGTAAGGCTCACAGAGCAACATACTTTGCTTTCAAAAGTGCCTTAAAGCAGCCACTCAATGTGCTTATAAATCATAACTAAACCCTTAAAAATATTCAGGCTTTTTTAAACCACTGAAATAGAATCACTTATGTAAATATAAGACAACTACTTATTTTGCAATATATGAAAATTCATTGTACTAAAAATATTAGGTTTTGTGTGAAATGTATCTAAAATAATTTGTGAACTGCTACATCAGTGCTCCTCGCCAGCAGCAAATTACGTAGGCAACAAAGAAAGGGTTTCTGAGAAAGAGCTGCAGAAATACCAGTTGTGTAGAGTCCTGCCAACAAGCCCCGATTTAATTTCATTTAGCACAGTGGCACATTAACGTCCCTCAGTTTTGGTACCTGGGTTTGGGTTCCCTCAGGAAAGCTGTCTTCCAGTGTTTTTCTTATCAGATATTGCCACAGATTTCTGAAACACCGGAGGAGACAATGCTGGCAATTCCTAAATCATCAAGCTTTTTATTTAAAACTCAACTCATTTTCATTTTAGGTGCTGACAACTGGATATCAGTGGGCAGAACACCAAACTTAACAATTAAATGTGCCAGTATAGAAATACACTAATTATACACAGTTAAAAGATTTTTTTTTATTTTTTTTCAGCCTGAACTCTACGGAAAAGGGAGCAGTTAGCTAAATTAGACAAAATTAATGAATAAAGCAACACTTAATATTAGACAGGCACATTTATCTTTCTTCAATTCAACCATTAATAGTCTGTTTTGCTGCTGAGTAGCAACAGGCTGGCTCAGCACTAATTAAACTGGTCATTATCACAGCTAGGTGTTTACAGCCTTTAAACTTCTCACTCATTTCTTTTCCCATTGGTTCCTAGGAAAAGCATTTGCCCTTTTTAATCCAGATAGCAAATAGGCCAGAGTAAAAAATTATCCTATTTAGGGCTGTTAGCCAAGAGGTTAAAAAGAGAAAAGCCTTCCACCTCAAGGTATCCCAAAGGATGTGCCGGAGCATCTGGGTCAGAGTGATGGAGGGGGGCAGCTGGTTCAGGGGCTGCTGGCATCTGTGAACGTGGCAAAGGTACATGATCCCAGAGAAGGTTCCTCAAGACCCACAGAGACCTCTGTGGAGCTCACGTCAATCTTCCCAATGGCTGCAGGTGATGTTCAGACAGTTATTGATACTACAGAGACTGATGCACTGCAACTGAAGAAGGATGGGGGAAATGTGGTTTTCCTTTCTTGCTGCGTGAAGATAAGCTTTTACACATTGTGATAATGCAGCAAGACATGGAATGTCTGTTTCATTAAATAATGTTATTAAACAGGTTGGCTCACAGGCTCGGTGACAGTACAGGGATACAAAGCTTCATTTTAAATGAGTACTATTCTGAGAGTAATTTGAGGAGCAAAACAGAATGAAGAACTGTAACATCCGCAGCGTTACTAATTAAGACTATGCTCCTGTACAAGTCTACTTCAAGTTACAGGCATATTTCCTGATATATCCGAAAGCTGCACTTTTTGCTGCAAACTCTGAAGTTGTCAGTAAGTCTCTAGGATATCAAAAAAATTTCCTTGAATAATGGAAAGTGAGTAAAAAGGTTTGTAGAACTGGATCTTGCAACCAGGCCTTCTATAGAATACGAAGGGGAAATAGCCTAATGAAATCTAATAATAATAATTCAGGAAACAAGTGCAACTATCAAAAAAGCCTTCTTCCTAAATGATATGAGAATAGTACATAAATCTCAGTATAGATGACTGGTGCATATGAAAAAATTAATCCAGGAATATTTAAAATAGGTAGGACTCAAACCAGTGCCATTGAATTAACGATTCTATTGTGGTGATGCACAGAATGTGATTCCTCAAAGACAAGGAATCCCCCAAATTAGTTTCTCTCCATCCATATAATGGATATAAATTAATGCATATTCACACCTTCCCAATTTTCAAGTTGACCACCTGGGATGTCACAAAGAGCACAGAATTCTTAGAGTACATCTTAACTGGACAAGCATTGGTATAATAGGAAGTTACCAGTTATCAGTATCCACATGATCCAGCTTTGCCATGTGACAATTGTTCTGAAAGGATAAAAATGTTTTTTAAGAACACAGAAACACAGTAGTCCTATAATATAGTAGTAGATGTTTTATAAAAATCTCAGCAGGCAGGTAAATTGTGATATCCCATTAGGAAAAACATCCAGAAGTTTTCTTTTTCTAAAAGACTTCAGCAAATATCTTGAACAATCTTTCTAATAATTCTAATAATAATAATAAAAAGCTAATGTAAGCCATGTTTTGAACTATAAATGCCTTCTGTTTATCTATTTCCTAAGTGTACATCATTAAGAAAAGCAAAGTAAAACCAGACATATGGAGCACAGCAATCGGTGCCATATCAACTAACCCTTCACATTTGAGCAATTAGCAATCAAAGTGGACACAAGTTTTCAAAGATGACTATAGAGAGATTCAAAAATAAAGTTACCCAGCAAAAATCCACCCCAAATTTTAAAGCAATGATTGCAACCACTTAACAGGGCAGCTGTGCTTCATGATATGCCTTGCAGTCTGGGTTCTCCTAACAAACCTTAAATGGCCTCTGGACACAATTGCACCTCCTCTCCCTTCCAAGCACCTTGGATCCCATCACTCACGCTCACCCTCCAAGGAAAAGAGACATCACTGGTTCTGGTCTAACAGTACTGGCAGTCAACTGAAGAACAGCATTAAGTCACACAATGTAAGGACAAGCAGAGAGAACCCAAGTATTTGACAATACAGAACAAGTCGGGGACGAACAACTAGAAGTTCACTAGAAGATTTACAGAAGCCTGGCACCAAGCAGCTCAATCCTATGCTGTTGTGTGAACAGGCATTTATCTAAAAGTTGAGATACTGTGTGTCACAAGGCTCAACTTCTACTTCTGAACTCAACCTTTCTTTAAAAGTATCCAATCTTTACTTCTGAATGTACAAAAAGCATGCAATACAACAGTCCCAATTTAAGAATTCCCAAAACATGTAAACTATAAGGGCTTATTTTTCAAGCCTTCAAAAACTACACAAGTATCAGTGAAAATAAGGATGTGGCTCATCTGGTTATAGGTGCTGTACTGTTACAGGATATGTCAAGCTATGTAATTACAAAAGACATCAGTAATGTCTTTTCCTTGCTCGAATATTTTGTTTATCCTCTTTCAGCCACTGAAATCACTGATTATTTATTGCTGGTTCCTGTAAATTTTTTAAAAGAAAAATGATCCACAGAATTATATAAAACTGACTACTTTGAATAGAAGAACTAGGCAAATAATTAAGTCATATGAAACTATTTTTCCTCATTCCAGTAAGTTAGGCAAGATTTTAAAATAAAATTTCTAAACAAAATGTCATTATTCACAACAGAGAAATGCTTTTTAAAAGAAGCAAAACAGCTCAATTGTTTTCTTTGCTCTCCTAAAAACCTGGCAAAACTCACATAACATTGAATGCACTGATTCTGCCTTTTTCTTTTTTTAACCTTGACACTTAACCTCTAAGAAATCCTCCAATAGGTGCCATCATGTAACTATAAGAATTCTTTTTATTGGAATTCTTATTTTCCCTTCCAGACCAGAGCTGTTCTCTGCTATTAAGGAATCTTCTAACTGCATCCAAAACAGTAGCTGCGGGAAGAGAGCATGGGGAGACATAATGGGCTAGAGAGAGACATTTCCTATTACACAGAGGCAGTTACTGTAATGATTACAAAAAATGCAGCGGGTGTGCTGCAGGTAAGTTCTTAGGGCACCCAATGCATGAAAATGTCTCTCACTATCAAGTATGCAAATATTTGCATATATTTGCAAATGAATGCAAAGCATGGCATTCTGGTGCAATCAGGAAACAATGGGACCATTTCTAGATGATTTGTACATTAGGAATGGTACATCTTCCTCATTAGATTAATTGAGAACTAGGCAAGATAGCAATTGTGCAGATGTCACTGAATGCTGCACTGCTATGCACAGCTGTCAGCATCAGGTATGGTGCCGTTGTGTTTAATGCTCACATTGCCTGCATGTGACAGTCTCAGCAATGAAACTCTGGTTAGGCACAGAGCTGAAATACAGCTGCTTTCTCCAAAGAAATTATATGTCTCCAAATCACCTAGCTGCCAGAAAATTATTTGAGTCACATGACTTGAGATTTCCAGAGGAGCAGGAATAGATAATTTGCCAGAGTTCAGCAAAACCAGTAAAAAGGTGCCAGAGGGACTTGAGATAGGCTTACTTAATGCTCTAAGGGGCTATAGAATAGACTGCTTTTCACAACTAAGATGCATTCATTTGCAGTTTCAGTGAAATACGATTAGCCATGGGAAATCAAGGTTGATTCGTGGAAAAGGACAAGTTTTTGCAAATATAATGGAAAAACTCAGAATCACTCGTTTTGCAAGACCAGAACAACAAAGGAAGTCTGATTTCTGATTAGATTTTTCAGTAACAAGTCAGGTAGAAGTCTACCAGCAATGATGCAAATTGAGGATTGAAAATTATACAGCTTGCTCAGTAGGTTGTTGTGTGAGCAGTATCAGATACGCTTATGCAAGAGAAAAAGCCCCACTGATTTATGTCAAATGTTACAATTGTGACTTATCATAAGAATAATTTGTATAACCCATTGTCATAAGAGTCTCCTGTGTATGTAACCATCTTTTTAAAACTGGGCAAGTGTCTTCACATCCAAACCGTACCTAATGTGCAAAGCCATAGCACTGAGTAAGTAACGATGCTTGGCATTTAAGGTCCATCATGCTGATGTCACAGGGAGAAATTTATAAATTGGCTGTGACTCTGAATAGCATAAATAATAAATCTATTAAAACATACATTAAGTACATAAAGAGCGATTAAAAAAATAGGAGCCTAGCCCTAAATTCCTCCTAAAATATATACAGCAACATTCATATGTCATCATTGCCCACACATACCAATACCTGCCATTCAATAAGATCAAAAAAACTCTAGTGTCTGTCAGCATATGTCCCTGTACCTGAACGTTTTAAAAGCCCTGCTAGAATGCTCTTATACATTGCATATACTTAGAATTTACTGAACGTAGGTAGAAATCATTTCTTATAGAGAAGTTAGGAGTTGAAAGGTGAGGAAGGAGATATTTTAATACTAATATGATTGCATTCAGCCACCAAGATTGTTACCACAATAGTTTAGGGGTTCTCCTAAACTGTTGCATAGTCCTAGATAATAGTGAAGTTGTTCCTCTAAGCCCTCATGGTGATGTTGCCCTTTTCTATCTATACAGCTTCAAATACTTCTCCAAACTTTAAATATCATTCCAACTGTATAATGTTTTCACCAATGACCCATTCCTCATCATGTGTTTCTTGAGAAAAGCGGTTTATTTGTCAAATCACAAATCATTCTTCTCATTTTGAGATCTTCTGATTTAAAAAACCACACATGCTCACCACTGATTCCCAAGTATTTGTTTACTGATTATTTCATTATCATCCTAAGAGCAAATATTGAGAAGACATAGCTTGGTTTACTGTCGAGCTAATTACTTTTCCTATGCCGTTGTTTAAATTATATAGAAATATGTTGACAACATTGTTCTCTTTAAGTAGTTTGTTATTTGATGTTGCTTCCAGTATTAATTGTGCGTTATTAAAAATTACAATAAAAAGGTGACACTTGACTGATAGTGCATCTATATATTAATTGGATCAAAAAAAAGCAATGAACAAAAGGCAGTAAATACAATGCCGTCAATCAAATTAGTAGAATACTCTATTTAGTTTCCTGCCTTGCTCAAATGCTTCCTCTAAATTTTATTGACAGTATTATGCTGGTTTTAACAGTCAGCTCTTCAGTATATTAATAGAGCTCATAAATGAATTTAAAATATTAAGTATGGTTGGCATTCATTACTGCTAAAAACAACTGTATGCACCGAATTCTAATGCAGTGGTTAGCAACCCTACCATGGCCAGCAGTGAAGACCTCCACAAGTAAAGTGTATTATGGCCTATATTTGCATAAACACTTTCAGATCTTTTTCATAACTGTAGACAGATTATATTTAAATCTTTTATCTAACCATCCAAGAATTATTACTTTCTCAAGTAGTATTTCAAATGAAATGCCACTCCTCAGACTAAAATAGTTCCATAATCATGCCTGGGAATTTGGTTCTTAAATCTTGATTTTAAAAGGATATTATCATTGAAACAAACACATCCTACCAACATATTAAAAAAGCCTGAGATAGCTATGGAAAAGATTGTATCAGTCACATTAATGATTTAAACTAGTATTAGAAGCAAAAGCAAGGATGTTTACAGTTTCAAAAGGAAAGCGCAGCTTTGATTGTTTTATTGTTAGAGAACAGGAGTGCTGGGTTATTGAAACTAGGTGGAGATGTCTTTAAAAGTTTCACTGTGTTGTTTTAGGCAACTTACATTTTTTAAATTCCACTTTCCTCTTATTTTTTTTTACTGTCCAGATCAGAAAACAGAGATCGTGCAACATAAGAACCATGCAAAAAAATGTAATCTTAAATTTAGATTGTTAATTCATACATTACTTAGATCTTCTCTCTACTTTTTGTAATATTTGTACATATCATTCTATACAACCTAATGTTCATTTTTCAGGATCGTACCTGGAAGCAAATTTCATAAATTGCCATACATCATTCAAGAGATGAGGAGAAAAGCAAAAACAAGAAAAAAGATATATATTATACAACTGTTACCAAACAGCAACATATTTTTCTTTTACTATTGTACAATGATTTTCATGTGGAAATAAATTTACTAAACTACTGACTTAAAAGGTAGCATATCATTCATAGTCCTTCAGAATACTTACAGTTAGGGGGTGAGGGGACATAAATTCCTTGCTTTTCAGCCAACTGAGGCTGAATTGCATAACACAGAAATACATTTTGGCACGGAGGCCTTTACGCCTTCAGGAAACTTAAATTGTAGATACCTCTTTGTCAGGTTAATTTCAAATAAGTATTTTTTTTTAGTTAATACTTTCAAAATGCAGATAATTTCTGAGGTAATCACTCATTAGTTCACAAAAGCACAAGTCTTACAAGGATGCAGCTGAGGGAACTGGGGTTGATTTGCCTGAAGAAGAAAAGGCAGAAGGGAGACCTTATCACTCTCCACAACTACCTGAAAGGAGGTTGTAGTGAGGTGGGGGTCAGTCTTATCTCCCAAGTAACAAATGATAGGACAAAAGGACATGGGCTCAACTTGCATCAGGGGAGGTTTAGGATGGATATTAGGAGAAATTTCTTCACCAAAAGGGCTGACAAACATTGGAACAGGCTGCCCAGACTAGTGGTTGAGTCACCATCCCTGGGGGTATTTAGAAGACATGTATATGTGGTGCTTAGGGGCATAGTTTATGGTGGACTTAGTAGTGCTAGGCTAATGGGTGGACCTAATGATCTTAAAGGTCTTTTCCAGACTAAACGATTAAACGATTCTTTTATTCTATAATTGTGACTACGTATGTACCCCTCTCTCTACCTTCCATGACACAAGTAAAACAATAGTGATTGTTTTGCCAAAGATTGTTATTACTGTAACTTCGTTCACAAAGCATATATAAAAGCAGCAGAGAGAAAAACAAGGCTACTGCCTAAAGTTATGACACAGATTGGATTCAGGCTTGAGGAGATTTCTTTTCAGCAGCTTCCCAGTCCCTGTATAGTGTGTTACTCTATCCAGTCTCTCAGTTCACAGCAAAACATAATTGGAATGCCCCCATAAAGAT
>JAOXNG010000064.1:23894471-23916446 GCA_028566535.1 Scolopax minor
GGAGGTCATGGAGTCCCCTTCTCTGGAGATCTTCAAGACCTGCCTGGATGCCGACTTGAGTGATGTGCTCTGGGCAATCCTGCTTTGTCATGACATGAACCTAAAAGACACCTTGAATAACAAGAACAGCTAATAAGCCTAACAGACACACAAAAGCTGACTATACTGCTCAGTATGACTGCATCTTGCTTGAGTGAAGGGGAGCATTTCACTGGCACATGGTAGTTCACGTACCCTAAGCCTCCTATTTCAATTACAACCTCCCCAATGCCACCTACCAAAGCAATAGTTCAGAAGCACGGGGATTTCCTACTGAGTTTGTTTTACAGCTTTAAGATTCATGCAACCTCTCCAACATCAAGCTCATCTGGAGACCACAGCACCCTATCTGTGGTCTCTCTTGCTACCCTTCACTGATCCATAGTCTGAAAGTTTGAGCTCCTGCAGTCTGTCAGAGACAGGATACGTTCAGCCTTCCTTTTATTGGCCCACCGAATTCTCCTTTTTGGGGTTTTAACTCTCTATCAATCTTGTCTGATTGGAACAACAAATTCAAAAGTTGAAAGGCTTGAAGTGTTTGGCAGACAGACCCCAGACACAGGTGTTTCCATGGGAAACTGCTTTTTGCTTATATATGGAACATCACACTAATGTTGACTATCATTTTCAGAAGTCAGCAACAACCAGGCCTGCAGTATAATTTCTCAGTCCCCTCCCAGTCTCCCCACCTTAGCTTTTAAGTGGAAGAGAAGGGTTGAAGAAGGAAGTTCTTTAGACAACACTATCACAATTTAATCTATACTGTACATCTCACTTGGCAGAACCTGTAATAAGCTTATCAAGGCTTTCACTGTTAAAATCTGTGGAACAAAAACCAGCTAAACTCAAGAGCAATCACCTTGCACTTAATACACTGCAACTCTCTTACAGAATCCAATCACTGGTGAGAAAAACCTGCAAGCCACATGGAAAAAAAATTAAGAGCCATTTCATACTATTTTCTTATGAAATAGATATGAAAGAGATGTTGACATAGATGAGAATGTATTCACAAGACCTTCAAAAAAAACCTCATGTCATGAGTGTAAAGCTTTGCTATAATGTATTACAAGTTAAATGGCAAATTGGTATGTGACTATTTTAGGAATGATCTGTAAACTCAAGATTCAACTTCCCATTTTAATGACAAATAATTAACACACTTTCTGATGAGAAAGTAAGCATGAAGACTAGAATCATCATTGAAGCAAATAAAAGGGAACATCACGGGACAAAGAGACTTGCAGGAAATGATCAATTCCTAATCAAATTGTATGAAATATGAAACACAGATATAATTATTATCAGGCCCATGTCTTGTAGGCCTCCTCCTACTAGCACATCAGCCAGGCAGAGCTCTTTAAGAATGACTGTTAGATAGAACTACCAAAAGCATCGAGAGTGCGGCCACTCTGGAAGCAGTCCAATCACTTCTATCGTTGAATATGTCAAATTGAGATTATGTATGCTGCTCACCCTGGTGACCTTAAAAAAAAATAAAAAGTCCCCAGACCTGCTTATGAAGCTTCCTACATACCTTTATTCTAGACTTCTGATTAGTAGGATTTTCATTTGTTCCTCGCCATTCTGTGAATCTTGCTTGAGTCCAAATAAAACATTTCACTTGGAATTCGTGTATATCACAAGTCAAGAGAACAAACCAACCCTTACAACAAATGGATTTATGTCTATTTTCCTGGAAAAAACATTTCCCAAAATTCTACGTAGAACAGCGTCACCATTACGATCAAAATATGGGTTAGAAATAGCTTGTACTTGCAGTTTGTTTTCACAAAACAACTTATGTAAGAAACAGAACAATTCTGTTAAAAACACATTAAGGAAGATTGGGCCATGTCAGGCCATTGAAATCTAAAATTCAGAGAGACACACTATTTCCAAATTGCATATATTAAATTCAATAGGAAATCTGGTATTAATACTGACTCAGAAAAATGTGACCTCTGTAGCCAAAGAAGCATCATTTTTACTAAGTCAAATAACATAGAGCTAATGCAAGTCAACCACTGTTACGGTTCTGTTTCACGCACTCTTAGAGAACAAATGTGTATTTTCTCATTTAGTAATTTCAAATGAACAACTGTATTGCTGTACGTTGTTGCTTGACCAAGCTTAGTCCCAAACTTGCAAAATTATGAAAAAATACATAGTGAAAATACAAGAAGGAAAAGCTATTCTAGAATTTCTGTGCTAGGCAATATAATTCTTTAAACAAGTAATAATTAAATACCACAAGGCTAATTAGCTGTATAATCAGAAAACAGTATCAGCTAACGGAATCACTAGAACTGCTAGAAATTACTGCATTATAGTGTCATCTCTAATATAAATCTTAAAAATTTATTTTTGTCAACTACTTTCCCATGCCCTGTTATAGTCCAATTATATCCTAACCTATCAGTAGATTTAGTTGTTGTCAATTTAGAAAGCAAGCTAAAAATATAAATGATTGCTCCTGCAGAGCCTCCAGAGCTCTCCTAACACTTGTTCAGTACTGTTGATCATTCAGAGTAGACTTCACTGACGTGAATGGGAAATGAATTGATTAGTCAACGTGCTCTTCCCAATCCTGTGGTTATCCACCCTGTGCCATCCTGCTCTCAACCATCACATCATTTTTTCTTCTTTTAATCAATCTTCATTTCTGGAAAGAGATCGATTCCACTTCTGGGGGCAAAAGAAAAGGCTTTAAATGGCATCATGTTCTGCCCTGTTATCTGCATTAATATTGCCTTCCGGAGACTATTATAAATGTGCCCATTTAAGCACTAAATTACTCTCCACACAAGCGCCGCAGCTCAAATATCAAGTCACAGCAGAGCATTTTTCCTATCCAATTTACATCTGTCCTTCCATAAAATCATATAAGATCACCACCTTCAAATGAAGAAATCTGTGAAAAAGGTGTGAACATGTGTATTCTCTTTAGTCTTTACTCTTGCCACCTCCTAAGACAAGTTGTGCCTTTAAAACAAACAGCAAGGTATGAGATATAACACAACAAGTTACTAGAAACCAATTATCTCTGAGATAACCTTGGTCAAATCTAGCCAATGGACTGAAATGTTATTTAGGAAAAGGATAACAAATAACACATGGGACAAAAGAATACATAAAAATTGTTTCCATAGAAATCTTGTCCCATAAAACAGTGATAGGAATCACCATGGCAACTAACCTGAAGAATTATGATGCAGATTTAAAATTTATCTTGGTCTAAGGACTAGAGGACAGATCAGACCACCTGCACTAGCAGCCACGCCCCTCTTGGCAAAAGTTCAAGTTGGATGCTTGCTTAATTACAAATTTTTCTTTCTTTTTTCCATTATGTAAGATCTATGACTAATTTTCTCTCCCAAAGCACAGAGATGTACACAGATTTCTATGATTTTTAGAAGTTACGTTTCAGTTGACTGCATAAATTACAAACAAAAAAAACAAATGCACCAGGGTATATTGGGTATAGGTTGAGAGCTCTCAATAAAAGAAAAATCAATAATATGGTGGAAGAGAGATATTTAAATTTTACTCTCATTCTACACAAAAGCCAGAATATTTTTTTGGTACACCTGGAATCTTTAAAGGAATTTGTGTGACCACAGTAGTAAGGAAACTATTTTTTCCTATTCTTGATGTATTGAATGATGTATTCTCCGCTACGTACAATTTATATTTTGAGTCTCAGCTGCCTTTAAACCGTAACTCTAGATGTTTTATATCTGTTTATACTCATACCATTTCAGGAAAGAAAAACCCCAAACAATCAGACAGTGACCTCTGGCTGCAGAACACACTTGAGGAAAAAGATGGGTAGCTGCTAGGAATGATTAAATCATTTCTCTATCTGAATATTTACTTTACATACTTAATGAAGATTTCTCAGAGGAGATTGTGAAGCCATGCCATAAGATCTAAACAAACAGTTCTTAATTTTTACCCACTTTCAAGATAGTAATTTTGGTGCTGCCACCAGTTTCAAGTTATGACGTATACTAAAAAATCCTATTATGAGGAAATTTGAACTAAAAGTTAATTTAGATTGCTGAAAATTATCTTGCTGAAGAGCTTTCTTGGTCCCTTTCAGCTCCATCCTAGTTGTTGTATTTAGGAAACAGATGGGTGAATAACTCCTTATGAAATACTAACCCATTCAAAACATGAATTTATTTCAAATATAAAGGTTATATCTGGAGGACAGCTAACATAATATTACAAGGTTTCACTGTTTTCTTCCTGCTTTTTTAAGTTCTGTACATAGTATGCTTCAGACTAAGTAAGAATTCTAGCTGTAATCTTGAAACAGAAGATATTTGTAAACTATTAGCTACAGTGAACATAGCATAATGCATATGGCTGATCCAATTCCCTCCCTTAATTAAAGGGTAGCCACAGAGTCTGTATTTGGAAGCTGTAACTAATAAGCTAAGGGGATCTTTATGGTTTTCAATTTTCAAACAGCTGCCTTGTATGGAAACAAGATGTCTTGGCACAGAGAATTATTTATGCCCATGTAGATTCAGCATGACTGATTATTTGCCACATGACAACAGAAATCTGCAAAATAAGTGATTTGAGAAAGAAACAGTTATCCCAATTCTGGCAAAAATTTTTCTCCATCATTAACTCACTCAAAATTGGTTTTATGCAGTATTTTCAATAACTCAAGAAATCCACCATACATGGCATATCCTCAGCAAACAAAAAAAAGGAGCCAAAACCAACCCACCCCACAAACACTTTTCACCATATTAATTCTCTGAAGTAGATAAATTCATTTTGATTGTATGAAGTTGTATTCTTCTGTATTGTTTTACATAACATTTTATATGCACCAGTTCAAGAAGACTGGAAATTTTTCATCATGTCACTGTGATCTTTAAATTTTATCCTGTTGTTAAGTGTGACAATTAGTTGCTAAGATGATAGATAGGTACATACACAATGGAACAAATTTCTCTTGCCCTGTGTGTCTATTACAATCAAGAAGAAGAAGAGAAAGAGAAAATGAGATTAGCCTACTTTCACTTCTACTGAAAATAGCTGTTTTGGCTTTCAGTTAAGAATCTTTTTTCATCCTCTTTATCCAGACATTCAAACTTTCAGGAAATTCTTGTAAAAATTAACAGTAGGAGGACAAGCACTTTCAACACCTCTGAGAAGGCTTCTGACACTGAGGTCAAGTCAAAATCAGAAAAATACAGTGTGCTTTATGCCAAAGAGGTAGGCATAAAATAATCAGTCAGCGTGAGTTAAAAACATTAAAATGCTAGGTTTTTTTTAAAAACAAAGACACACAACGAAACTAAAAAGAATTTTAATTAACCTTTTAAAAACAAAGCATATGATTCATTTTGTTTTGTCCCTTTTGTTGAACATCTTCTGCCCTTGCTGCAGTAGAGAGAAACTTTTTCATTATTAATGTCTAATGTGAAGGGCCCAATTGCCCTTCTCTTACTGCCAGAAATTGCATAAACTGTTCCTTATCTGCTGGATGTCTACATTACTCCATGACTGCCTTGAGCTCACAAGACTGAGAATTGAACTCTCAATTTTGTAGAATGGTTTGGGTTGGAAGGGACCTTAGAGATCATCTAGTTCCAATCCCCCTGCCTTAGGCAGGGACACCTCCCACTAGAACAGGTTGCTTAAAGCCCCATCCAGCCTGGCCTTGAACACTTCCAGGGATAGGGTATCCACAACTTCCCTGGGCAACCTGTTCCAGTGCCTCACATCCCTAACAGTAAATAATTTCCTTCTAATATCTAAGAAGCTTAACATCCATAAAGATGGTCTCTTCTGGTGATGTGTTTGGGAAAGCAAGCCACTGGCTCTGTCGCATCCAAGAGAAACACACATCCACACACATCTGTTAAGCCAAGTGCCATCTATTCAGTAAGCTGCATGAACTATATGAAGCACAACATACATCACTACTAGGGGGAAGAAAAAAAAAAAAACAAAAAACATAAGACAAACATTAAAAAAAAAAAACCAGAAGATCCATACACCTACAGGTAGTTAGATAATACTAATCCAATAAAAGATGTCAGCAGTGGAAAAAGGACTGGATTCTATGAAACTAGGTTAAAATATATTGGCTGAATTTCTGAAACAATATATGCAATAGTGTTTACTTGCTCTAATGTATTTGTGATTAAATACCGCTTAGGCATATCTTCTGAATTTAACAGCTTCTCAGGGAGCTTCTTCAGAAGTTAACAGCTTCTCAGGGAGCTTCTCAGCAAGTAAAAGTTAATATGTACTTGGAATTACCCAGCTGATTTGTCATCTCACCTTCATGTGGTTAAGCCCATCACAGGAACCAATACATATTTAACACCATTTCAGGAAAATCTTAATAATATCATGTGTCATATCATTTAGAGGCCACATAATTTTTGAAGTCAGCCTTTCACATCCACTGCGTGACACTATTAAATCCAAGTCTTTAAAACAAGATCTTCTTAAGATTACACAATGAGACTTTGGATACATGGTATTTTACCTAAAAAGCACTGTAAAGCATCTTGAACAGTTAGCTTCACACTGATGCTGATTTCAAAGATTTCCTACTTGAGAGGCTTAATTAGACAGCTGTATTCTAATAGACTGTTTAGCCTCCTCTGAACTAAAATTTCCTGAGCAGCTTGCCAATTCAAAATACTTTCTCCTTATATGTTGTCAGTTTAGGCTATTTTGCTCTACTAGATCGCCCTCAAATTATTTCTGTCAGCACTATGTCAGTCTAGTAGCCTCTTAAACTTAAATCTCCCACTCATGTGAAGAATACACAAGAAGTCTTTTATTTTATGAGGAAAAAAAGAAGGATTATCTGTTGTAGAAAACACAGCCATTAAATGGATGTACCTGTAGTAGTCAAGTTTCCACATCATCCCTAATCATTAGGGATTAGTTCTACAAGCAAGTTTCATCATCTCACTGTTGCAATCAAACCATTAAGAGAGAGTTCTGGGACGAAGACTAACCCCATTTTCCTTGGGCTGATCCATTCTGAGTCTATATAGAAATGAATAATTCTGGATCCTGGATGAAATAAAAACCAAAATGAAGCAAAACAAGATGAAACACAAACACAAAACTTTTCTAGTTTTACCTATTAAGCCAATGGGTATGTGCAGCATTGATATTTGAAATAAATTCCTTATGATATATAGCTCAATGAATTTAGAAACATGGGACAGAGTTTTTCCACTTGCGTTATTACTTGGAGTTCATTCTATCAACATTTGCTGTAAGATTTACATGAGAGTTAACTCACATGTATACATCTGTAAATGCATAACCCAGTACAATGGTAATTTCTAACTGTGTCTTGTTCACTCTAGCATGCAACATCTTCATTTTAGAAGATTTTTATAAGACATTTGTTATTAAACAATTTTGTTGACTTACAACTTTTTGTGACTTGAGCCACAAAAAACCTAACGTGCAAAATTCATTAAGTGAGTGTTCCTATTTTAATCAATAACCCTGTGGTTAAGTACTTTGTCCTGAGATGCAATTCCCAAAACTTATATGTTCTCTGAGGGTTTCCATCTGCAAGGGTAATGCTCTGATTTCTACACCTTAGAATATTCTGGTGAGAAGTATTCTCAGTTATATTGTTTAAGTTTTTCCCCTCTGGATATGTATTAAACACCCACTGGATTACAAACTGGTTCTCAGGTCTCACTTACTACAGACCCAGTTCTAGGGCTCCATTTCCCTAAACAGTTCATCATATTACTATAATTCTGTCCAACTGAGTGGGTAATTACATTTCTTATCAAAACTCATAGGGTTAACACAGCTTCATTAAGAGAAATTTAAAAAATGCAATTCGGGGAGAAGTCTAAAGTAGTTCAACTCTGAAAAGGTGAATTAAGTATCTTTAGATATGGAGCATGGCTCACTTTTTTCAAAGCGGGGATTTAACTGTTCACTTATACCCCATGTTAATACATGTTAACTATGTTAATAGTTATTGGAAAGACAGTGGAAGGCAGCATAAACCTGTTGTGAGTGTTCTTTAAATTTAATCTTGCATTGTTTCACTTTTGTAAAAAACAAACAAAAAAACCCCACAAAAACCAAACACAAGACCACTGTTTGAAGAGGAAGACTTTAGCTCACAAAATTAAAATTCTTAGTTTTATATTTAACACAAAATCCCTACCCAACTATTACTGAACATAATTGTGTTTTGAACAAGCAGTCCTTGCCCCAGCATATATTCCCAGTCAGATGTGGAGAAGGAATCTAATACAAAGCTTCTGAAATACATCAACACTCGAAAGAAAAGACATACTCCTGCAAATGTTACATGCAGATAGCAAAACCAGGGTGACTATCCCAATCAGACATGACACTTAAAAGCAAGCAGAAGCCAGTTATATGTAGCCATTAATTCCTCTTTGATCAGGATACACTGAATATCTAATTTTATAGGGGCAAGGGGAGGGGAAATCAATTTGGGTTGCTAATTGTTTCTCTCAGGAGCCAGCGTGCCAACTATATCAGCTATATCCCATAGCCTGCCTTATCTGAACAGTTAAAGATGCTTCTTTCATTACACAAATATATTAGAGCACCTATGAAATCACTATACACAAAGTTTAAAAAATAAAAACAATCCACAGTACTTCATCTCTTTTCAATTTGAACTAGTCTGCAAAGTCTGACAGTCCTGGAAACACTCTTCATATGGGGATTCAATTTCACAAGGCAAACTTAACACAGATGCTTCTTGTGATTTTTTGAGACGCGCAGGCACATTTTTGGTCTAAGAGCTTCTGAGCAAATCTACAGTGAGCAGACCAGCATCCAGACAAGAGTTTTGAAACAATATTTTTCTGTATGGCCTCAAGGTAAAAACAAACTTTGTTACCCAACTGTGATGAAATTACCAAAAAGGGGGAGAAAGTTGTTTGGTTTTTTTCCTTCAGAAGAGTAAAGGAAGCAGTGCAGACAAAGGATGTCTTGATGAACTATTAGTCTTTCAGCAGAAATTTTGGTTACAAATTGCATAGTGAGAAGGAAGAAGGCTCTAAAAGGTTCTACTAGAGTTCAATAATTTTTTTCTATAAGTACTGTGTCCCACTTTACTGCAGGTAAAGTGAAATAAGAAAGTAAATTCCATGGCAAAGTTAAACAAAGATTGATACATGTTAATACTACATTCAATGTAGCAGTATTAATGTGCATGAATTTTATTTAACTAGAATGTAATATTAACATGCATGAATCTTTGCGTAACTTCTTGATATTCATAACACACAATATTCAAGATACTAAGATGATCTGCTGTGTTTGCCTATAGTTATACACCATCAGCTGCAAGAAACAAGTCAAAAAATAAAAAAACATTTATGTAACTGACAAAATTTTTCACACAGATTGTAAAAAGCCATGAAGCTTCTCTCAGAGGGCAAGTCATTTGCGTCCTGTACTGGACAATTAATGTCATTAGAGAACATAGAATTAATAGCCCTCATTAAAATCATCTGGAGAATTTCACTGATACAATAACTGTGAGCAAATCAGAATGCCCAAGTACAACTCAAGGTTGCATCCTTGATTCCTGCCTTGAAATATTGTCAATATTATTTTATTTATTATACATATTGGCTCTCCAGATCTGACTATGTATTTATTTTCATTGAATAAGCATTGCTTTACTGTAACAGCATCTGTAGGTTCCTAATACAAGATTTCTGTATTAATACTGAATAGCAGGTATCATATTCTGAAGGGTTTAAAAATCTAAGGAGCAACTTAAAGGGCCCAGTAAGATTTACATAAGAAGAATCTACAATGTTAAGAAGAGAGACGTTTTCTAAGTCTGGTCAGACTTCCTATCAAATTAATAAAAAAAAATAAATAAAAATAAAAGCAGTCAGCTATGTTTCCCTCAAGTCATTTGTAATCCCGCTTGACACTGGAACTCAGAAATGGCTCTAACATATGTAGAATATATATTCATCTTTCTATGTCTACATGTGTGCTGTATGCAATCAACATGAACTGAGAAGATTTGCTTGATTACTGAATTCAGAGAGGTTGTAATAGATAATGAAGATTATAAGACAAAACTCCTGTGAAGTATTAATGTCACATGCAGCAACATATTATACACAGGTACAAAATAATCACATATGACACGTCAATTCATGATCTGTGTTAAATGGAACATCCAGATAAATTTAGAGGAACTGAAATTATGAAAGAAGGTTTACAAAATGATGGAGATATTGGGTACGGTGGGCTGGAATGGTTGTTTTAAAATATGGGAGACCCTAAGTGCTGCTCCTCTTCCCAATGTAGGATTTCTGTTGGTGAGTACTTTTGAGAGTCTTCTGGTTAATACCAATAGCTCTGAACAAATTCTGCTGCCTAATAAACTTGGGCTATGATAACTATTTTGCTTGAGAAGTTTTAAGTCAGAGCTTCCCCCAAAGTTTTTTTGTATTGCATGTCATGGAAGAATTCTTAAAAATGGGACTGGCTAATAAACTAAAATTCATTGGTATCAATCATGCACTTTGCTCAAACTTTATTCCTAGTGGTTTGTTCTATGCCAATATTCCTATGACTCTTCTACGCTTCCCACTCTGTAGAAATTCTTCCTTGAAAATGCAAGGTTCAAAAAACCAGTAGGTATCAAGATGAACTATGTAGGTATTACAGAAACTATGATTTGCCTAGAACTTTTTTTTTTTAAGCCATACTATATTGAGGTAAAGGTGTCTGTGAACCACGGGTGAGTTTTGATACAGCTCAGCAGTGCAATCTGGTCTCAGACGGCCGAGAAGACTGTTAAAGTTGTGACAAAGATCTGTGAAAAACTAGAGAGAATTAAATTAGTTTGCAAGGTAATAAAATCACAGACAGACCTGAGGCTGCTGAGGCAGTGATAGCACCTCCTGAATGTAAGAAGAAAAACAGCAGCACGACACAGTATAATACCAGATAGGGGGGCGGGGGGGGGAACCCATCAAACTGGAAGACAGCAATCAACAACATCCAGCCTGTTTCAAGAATACAGAATCTAACTTCTCCACCTGACTGATTGTCTGGAAAAAGCTCTGGAAAAACACATGTTGTCCGGAAAAAGTTCACCAAGAGTCTCATTGGGATGGTTAGCGTAGCCACAGTTAGGCCAGTTAGTTCTATCCATCTACTGCATGTTTAGCCAATACATAATTGCTTTGGACTCACAAACATATCCTGTTTGCAGAACTTCTACACATACAGTAGAAGCTGCTTGAGGAAAGTGACCCCATAGAGAAAGGACACACTGTGGGCATGAAGCAAGAAAAAGCTTTTCCTTGAAAGCTTTTTAGAAAGAAAAAAGAATAGCAACAAGAAAAAAACTATAGCTGCTGCTCTTATGTACATATGTGATACTGCTGCAACAGCCCTACATCCTGGAAATTTCCTTTCTGTATCCAGAAGAAAGGATTATGCCATATCACACAGTATTTCCATATTTTGGATATAAGATTTTGGGTGGTGAGCTGCCAAGAGAGTGCCAGTTTTGAATTACAAACAAAATTTGACGCCATTATTTAAAAGTAAGAGCGTAGGACTACAGCGTAATGTCTATTAGAGCAAAAAGACAAATATCCATCTAATTTCTGTTATACAAGATGACTATTTATAACCGGTCTTTTTGTAAGATGTCATTTCAGAAAACTGTATTAATAATTAATTTTTTCTTCAGTTTCTTAGAAAACAATACTAAACTAGTAGAAGAATTTGAGTGCCAACATAATTGTTCAAAAAATGGTCTCTGCTAGAAGAATGATTCCTATAAAACTCTGTATGTTACCAAAATCCCAAGAAGCATACTAGTTCTATCTTTTGTATGCCCATTAACTCTTTCATAGTGACATACAACATTTAAGCAGTTCAGAGGTATGAAAGCTCTGAGGAGATTGGAAAGACAGCCCTGTGAAAAATCTCAGAAGTTGCTGTAGAAGAGACCATGCATCTAATATAAAATAAGTTTTTGGGTTACTGAGGATGAGAGGTCAGGAAGATACATTGATGAATACTGAATAGGAATCATGCTTTAGAAACTTTAGTTTTTCAAGGTCATTTAAGAAGTTAGTAATTTTCTTGTCACTGATCAAGTACTCTTAAACTGCAATTTGCAGAAATCCACAAGAATAAGACTAGTTATCTCCTCTAAACCAGATATTATTGGACATAGAATAAGTCTAAATGGTACAAAACAGTACAAGCATCTCAAGTATGATTTTCTGTAGTTAGGGCAATGGCCAAGGGTGGGGGGGTAAACAAATACATAAAACATTGAGGCAAAACTCAAACCAGCAGCAGTGATAGTGCTCCTGGTGCAAAGAACACCTTTTAGACCTATTCACTTATAAAGACATGATACCATGTCCCATTTACAGGCAGAAGCAAAAGCCAGGACTATCAAGTCATTTTTATATGCATTTCTAAGTAGCTCAAGCCTATATTCAAACACACTTCACATCTCTTTTAGTATATCCAGAAGAGCATTTCAACAGCCCAAGATCAATATGGCAGCATGGCTTCATTAAGGGAAAATCGTGCCTGAAAAATTTTGTAACTCTCTACAACAAGGTTACAGCTTTGGTGGAAAAGGAAAGAGCAATGGATGTTATCAACCTGGATTTGTGCAGAGTATTCGATGCTGTCTCACATGACATCCTTGTCTGTAAACTGGAGAGACATGGATTTGATGGATGGACGACTTGGTGGTTAAGGAACTGGCTGGATGGCCACATACAAAGGGTTGCAGTCAACGGCTTAACATCCAAGTAGAAAACAGTGAATAGTGTTCCTCGGGGGTTGGTATTGTGACTGGCACTGTTTAAAATCTTTGTTGGAGACATGGACAGTGGGATTGAGTGCACCCTCAGCAAGTTTGCCAAGCTGTGTGGCATGGTTGTCACACTGGAGAGAAGAGATGCAGTCCAGAGGGACTGCAACTGGACAGGGTTGAGAAATGGGCCTGTGTGAACCTCATGAAGCTCAGCAAGGCCAAGGGCAAGGTTCTGCAGGTGGGTTGGGGCAATCCAAAGCACAAATACAGTTTGGGCAGAGAATGGATTAAGCACAGCCCCGAGGAGAAGGACTTGGGGGTCTTGGTTGACGAGAAACTCGACATGAGCCAGCAATATGCACTCACAGCCCAGAAAGCCAAGCACATTTTGGGCTGTATCAAAAGCAGCACAGCTAGCAGATCAAGGGAGAAGATTCTCCCCTTCTACTCTGCTCTCACGAGGTCTTACCTGGACTACCACATCCAGCTCTGAAACCTCCAATATAAGAACATAGACCTTTTAGAGTCGTCCAGACGAGGGCCACAAAGATGACGAGAGGGCTAGAGCACCTCTCCTATGAAGACAGGCTAAGGGAGTTGGGGTTGTTCAGCCTGGAAAAGAGAAGACTCTGGGAAGACCTTATATAGCAGCCTTCCAATACTTAAAGAGGAACCTACAGGAGAGATGGGAAGGGACTCTTCATCAGGGAGTGTAATGATAGGACAAGGTGTAATGGTTTTAAACTGAAAGAGGGGAGATTTAGATTAGATTTTAGGAAGGAATTATTTCCTGTGAGGATGGTGAGACTGGAACAGGTTGCCCAGAGGAGCTGTGGATACCCCATCCCTGGAGGTGTTCGAGGCCAGGCTGGACAGGACTTTGAGTAACCTGGTCTAGTGGAAGGTGTCCTGGCCCATGGCAGGGGTGCTGGAACTAGATGATCTTCAAGGTCCCTTCCAATACACATCATTCTATCGTTCTATACAACTATAACATACCTTTGTAATACCTTCCATCTGTTACCATGACAGACAAGTGCTAATATGTATTAGAAGGAAGATAAGTTGATGCTTCTTACACCTTTCATTACTACAAATCTGAACTCCTAGGTTTCATTCCCACCCCTCAGGAAGTGTCTGGCTTTCCCGCCACTCTTCTTGCTTTGCTTCTCTTTGCTTACTTGCTGTCTGCTTTCTCCAAGCCAACAACCATGAAGACAATTCCCACACCTAACACCAACCAACACTGAGGCAATAAGCATATCTTGAAGATTGCAGGGCAGAGGGGGAGGAGTTCCACCATGGGAAATACATAGGAAAAAAGCCACTGACTTTTAAGAAAAATATGTTTTAGCTTTAGGCTTTAATGACATTTAGATTGAGCCTGAAGTTTATAACATGAATTCAGTTAATTTAGGCCGTGGCTAACAAAGTTAAATTACTATAACCTCTCACCTCTTTAACTAGCTCATTTAGAAATTATCTTTGCAATATAGGTGATTTGAAGAAATTAGCCACAGGTCACTTAGTTCTTCATGAGAAGGATGACAGATGCTGTGCTATAATTCCATAACCCCCATTTTGGGTTTATGAGCAATTCTTAGGCTACTGATTCCACATTAGGCCAAAAGTACATGGTGAGTTTAAATTTAGGGCTGCTAGTAACTCCAGTTAATATATTACACATGTTGATCAAAGGGAAGTGCTTGTGAACATCTGTAATGTTTAGTCAAACTTCAGGTAAAATGTGATAATTAGGATCTGTAGGAAAGTGTTTCCTTCCTTTTTCTTCACTGTACTGTCTAATCTATGCCAATTACATCACATTTTGTTAGGCTTTAAAAAAAAAAAGAATATTCCAAACTACTGATATTAGGCCAGTTCCTCTCCAATTTTAATTTAACTTGCTTCCCATCCTGTCAATATATTCAAAAGAAAGTTACATAAATCAAAATTAGAGTTGTGTTGAAAACAAAGCTGCAGCCTGCTTTCCTGGATGTGTTTACATGCTTTATTATAGTTTAATCTGTTTCCTAATTTCTAAAGCCATGCATTTTTCCTGCTCTGTCATTTATTTTGAATACATCATGTTCACAAACGCTGATTACTTTTCTGCTAGGGATTTTAGCCATCTGTGCTAACACAGTTGCTGAGAGAGTCATATACAATAGGAAAAAGAGATAATAGTCATTAACATGAAACAACAAGAAAAGACCTAAATTTGCAAGCTCCAACTTTGCCTACAGTTTATGATTAATGAAAACTAGTGCTTACTGAAAGCTGATTATGTGTTTCATTCTGCATGAAGCCTGAGGGGCTGAGGCTTAGAACACTAAAATCCTTCAAATTCCACCCAATTTGATGTCTCTCTCCAATTAACTTTGCATATTGAATGACTGAGTCAGCACAATCAGTGTAGCAAAAGCCATTAGAATATTTCCTCTGTGTTGCTAAAAAGGTATCAGTTGGTAATCACAGCTGATTAAGCAATACAAGACAGCGCAGCACCCCCAAAAAATTACATTTTCTTCGAACTCCCAAATTCATGAGTTTCAAAGTACTGCACAGCACACTTGGTTAAGGTTAGCTTAGAAATTAGGCAAAAGCAGCATTTCAGTTCAGGGGTAACAATTCAACCATAAAATTGTGTGTGCTGTAGCCATTACTGTTATAGGGAGAGTTGGGGTGCAAGCAAAGAGCTACCGAGAAGCAAGAAATGTGAGAGTAAAGAAAAAAAAAAAACAAACAAGAAACCACACCACACTTTTTCTCAATAATGTTTTTTGTTGAATTATCAGGGAGTCAAGATTAATGGCAAGTAAATTACCAGATTAAACTGAAACACTGCTGGTTATTCCACCAAGGCCACAACTGAGGACACGCTCTGTTTAAATATATCCAGCTTAATGTTCTCATTGTTATGAGTGACATGAAGTTGCAGGTCCTACAGGCTCTTCCAGGTCAGCAGTCAAAGCCAAATCAGAGGCTGGCCACTACATACATATATTTGGTGCAGGTTGCATAGAGTAAAGGGCTGCAGGATCGACACATATTGGCTGTACAATCATGAACAAGGTGGATATGCCATCTAAATACTCAGTACCAGGGAGAAATAGAGCACTTCTACGAAAGAGACACAGTTAAGCAATGAAAAAAAAAAAAGGCTATCCCTCCTACCTCAGCTTCATTCTCAGTCTTGCTGTTTCCTCCGCTGTTCCGTGGTTTTTTCTGACCTCATTAAGTTTACTGCAATAAGCCAGAAGACAAAAAAGGTAAATAGTTTCCTGCTTGTGCAGCGAGTGCCCATGCACATGGAGAAGAAGAGAAGCTGACGCTAAAAGATGAGCAATCAGCATAGCCTGACTCCTGACACCTCATCCTTCTCCTAAAAGGCTATGTTCGGGTTTGGGGGTTTGGGTTGGGCTTTTTGATATTTTTTTTTTCTTCAAATAAAGTAAAAGTAATATGTTGATTAAATTCCTTTTAATCTACTAGGTCCTTAAGAACAGGGTGATGACAACTGTGTGACTGGCAACCCCACAAAAGCTCCATTTCCCGGTAATTTGTTCCAATACATGCTTCCCCCACTCCACCAGTATTTCACTGAACAGAAGAAATGTCTATCCTAAAGAAAAAATTAATAAAATGTTCTTTTGCTGATACTCTGAAAGAAATGACAGGCTATAATCCCAACATAAAGGAATCTAAATTGGAGTTAAATAAAGCCTTAAAGTTATTTAGTGATTATGGTATTTAATTTACTTATTTTCAAACCACAGAGAATCAGAACATTCAAAGTTATCTATATCAAGTTAATTATATCACATATAATTAAATTATTAAACACATTAATTATATCATATAAAATTAATTAAATATGACATTACAATTTCAGTTGTGCAACAACTATGCTTGCAGACAGCAGAAAAAGGCAGAGATTGTGTTTCAAGTCCTCCCATCTTTAAAACAAATCATCATCTGTTTCTAACTAAATACAATGGACATAAAACAAGCACACTATGAAAGAAAAAAAATTTATCTCAAATATTTCTTGTTTTAGGGTGTCGAAGTATTGTTTTGTTTTTAAATCCTTCCACTATATCCCACTCAAATTCAGTCCATTTCTATGATCCTTTTCAGTGTCATCTGTGTTCTACAAAAATACTACCTACCTATTATATATTCAAATTCTCTGCTTTTCACATTTAAAAAAAAGATAATCAAGAACTATTAGCTTAAATTACACCATTAGAAGCTTCAATTTTAGTGAAGTTTGGGAAAATACAGTAGAATTCTTGGCAATATAAACATTGCAAAAGAGACTAGTAGTCCTCAACTGCCTGTGAAAATAAATCCTATGCTATCAATATCAATGGATGTTCTACTGTACAGATCATATATTACGTGAAATATATTGTCAGATCAATTCAGATGGTTTTGCAGGTGAGGTTAGTGCCATCAATTCCTTCACACACAGAGAAAAAGCTTTAGTGCCTTTCTGGGGAAAAAAACCCACGATGACAGACTGTTTTATCTTACCTATAGAAATCTCCAGGGCACCTTTGCCATTACATGCCTGTTTTATACAGGAATACCAAAGCAAATATTCATGACTGAAAGACTCAGGTGTAATTCAGCTAAGGGTTCTACAGTTCTCGGACTACTCTGACACAAGTTGTACAATTTCACTTCAAGTATTCGAAATTCAATATAGTTTCAATGTAGGACCAAGTTTTGCATTGACTCTCAAGGAATGACACAATTTTAAACTACTAAACACGGTTCTACAATTTGTGCTGCTCCATCCAAAAAAATGTACACGGAGGACTAAAAACAGTCCTAAGTTTGAGGTACACAAAGGCCATTTAACTCTGTCAGGAAAGAGCAAGTGAAGCACTGTGGATTATGTCTTTTCCCCACATCAGAAAATGTAACATTATTAGAGAATTAAATTTCTAACAGAGTAATCTTAAAAATTTCTATACGGGTATCTACCTTGAAGTCCTTTTTAGTTAAAAGAATTAATTGCACATTTGAAATTATTTTATTTGTTTGATTTTAGTGCCATACAAACAACACATACAGACGACCAGCTACTTTAAAAGGCAATTAGTCCTTAGAGCAAGACAAGGTTAAATCTGTTTCATTGTTTTATTTAATTTTGTTGCTTGTGGTGGTTTTTTAATAGTTCGTTCACTGTTGCACAGCAGTACTTGCAAGAGCTCTTGACTAAGTAAACCAACATGAGGGACGAAAAGATAATTTAGTATATATACTGCCCATCACAATGAGTCCAATTTTGTTATTTTATTCCCATTTTGCCACTATCACTATCTGCTATATACTTCTAGATTAATGCAATTTTATTGAAAAATGCAGTTTTGAATCTGCAAAGTCATGTCAGTAATATTAAAATTAAAACTGGAGCATTGTTTTGCTCTGATATTTTTTTATTCTTGAAATTGAATAAAATCCTCTGTTAGAATAACTACATTCATTAAACCCTAGTATTCTACAACATCTGGTCATTTATTTCTATCAGTTGGAAAATACTTGTATAATTTGATCCTCAAACATGCCCTTGCGTCAGAGCAGCACATGCACGAGATGCAGGGGGACATGAAGAGGAAGGGCCTTTCTGCAGCTTGCTGTCCCCTGCATCTTCACATAGTAACTGCCATCCACTAACTTGAAGAAATGATATCAACCAAACTTCCAGCTGGAAGGTATAACCACGCCAGCTTACCCAAAAAGCATTTGAAGTCGGTCCAGCAGCAGCCAGGCTGCTGAGGCTCTTGGTGCCCCCTGCATAGCGCAGGGGATGTCTGCTCCACAGCAAAGGAGAAATGGTGAGCACACTCCTCCTCAGCTAAGGAACCATTCTGCTCATAGGCACAGGAGTTAAGTGAGAACACGTAGTGAATTTGCTAATTAACAAAGTAACCAACCTGAGAACTCGTTTGTTAGACTAGTCTGTATGAAAGGAACTGAGTCCCTGTTTGATTTGTATGTGTTTGGTGTGGGATTTTTTTAAACCCAATGAGCTCATGAAATGAAATTTATGGACTAAATTGTCCTGTGAATTTTGGGAAATCGAAGCAGTAAAAAGTAGGTTTTGATGATATATTAACTAATAGCAAGCCTGAGAGGACAAAATTTGCTGCTTGCCTACTAAGTTTTTCAAAAGCTTCTGACTTCCAGGATGTGCAATATTGCCAGAACTCATGGTTTGGGTCCACCCTGGAAAGCTTTACCAAGCAGAGACCCCCAGTGCAGCCACAGCTTCCAGGAGTCTCCAGAAACCTCCAGGTCATAATTTTGAATACAATTTGTTTTATTTAAAAACAGTTTCCTTATAGAAAAAGGAGTTGAGATTTTGAACTTAAAAAATCGAAGCACTTAATTTTTACAGTTTGTTTGGCTTTGACTTAAATTTTTATGAAACAAGGCAAAAAATTAAAATCTCTCAGGTGAGAGTGAGAAATATGAGATCCAAGAAGATTCCCCATACTGAACTCCGCTATAAGAGTCTGTCAAACAACAGTAAGAATAATACTGGTATTAGAATATTAGTAAGTGTCAGCTGTAGTATCAACTGTATTATTGAGGATGTAACAGCAACAGATGCTCTTAGCTTACGTTTGGAGAAATAACCAAAAAAGACTAGACTAATCAGACCACAAGACTGATGCAATCCTTTCCCTCTCCTATCATGACTTAGAAAGCTCTTGATTAAAACAAAATCTTTGGAGTACAAATTAAGAGAGTCACTGAAGATACAGAATTGATTTTCAATAATTTCTGTAAGTCTGGAGGGACTCCAAAAGCTGTGGCTATATTTAAAACCAGTAAGTGAGATGACTCAGGCAACCTCTGCCCCATCAGTCTGAGTTACAAATAAAGTAACTGAACTCTGCCATTCAGAACTATTAATAAAGCTTTTAGTAAAATCGTATAAAATAAAAAATAAGACAGGCATGTTTAGGGCAGCTAGACTTTGTTTGATGCCAATTAGTTTTAGGCAATAAAGGCTTTGAGGCACACAGGTGAGAAAGACCCTTGGTATTTCAGCTCACTCTCTCACACAGGTTGGGTCACTCAACCAGGTCCCATTTCCTACTAATTACTCCAATAAAAGGATCCCCAATGAGTTGTTAACACTGCCCTGATTGCCTGGCATTACAGGAAACAAAATGCAGCTTCCAGGCCTACCTCTTCTCCACTGCCTTTCTGACACCACTGTAAGGATTACATCCTCATACACAGCAGCACTAACACACAGGCAACACGCCTGAGTTATTTCAGAACTCACCTGAAAGCCAGTGACCAACGATGTAGCGGGGAACTTCACTGCTCAGTTCAGTGGGACTAGTTTCACCATGCCAACGTCCTTGACGTGTACTCCATATTCAAGTTAAGAATCTAAAAATGAAAATGAAGAAAAAAAATCTGGGCTACAGACAGTTTTAATTTACAACTAGTAGTCCTAGGATCAGATATGGATTCCAAGGGGTTGCACAGAAAGGCATTGAGCTAGACTAGTTAGAAGTACAGAAGGAAGCAATACTGAAGGACTTTCAACTGAGATGACTGAAGTTACTTTTCAGGTGGATCCATCTGGTCCAAGCCATCCCCAACACCTTCAGCTATGACTGTAGCCACACAACTGAAGATGCTCAGCAGATCATTAATATCTCTTAGGATGTGGACCAAGTCATTTACATACCATCACTTCAGCAACAGCTAAGAAACTTGAAATTTGTCATTTGAGACACTTTCAACTCCATTTTCTACAGTTCCTCATTTTAAGTTCAATATTTTACTATAAACTTTGCACAAAACAGTTACAACAAAAAACAAAGGTTGTTTTCTTCTGTTGTACCTCAAAGACCTAGGCAACAGCAACAAAAAAAAAATAATACTAAGAACTACTCTGTTGAATATAAGCCAAGTAAACAAAACAGTTGTGGATTTTTAAGTGATATTTTCCACTTTCTCTTTTAGTTAAAAATACTGACAAGGACTTCTAAACTTGCCTCGAGAGAAGTTAATCAAAAGTTTTCAAACACCATTAAGGTTCCATTAAAGTAATTTCAGCTTCAGTTTAAGGAGGGTTCACTCATCATTAATCAAGTATGTCAATGAACAGTTTGGCCTAATAGTTTTGCATACAAAGAGGAGGCTAACCATAATAACTCCAAACCAGACAAACTGACAAACACACATTTCCAGCAGCCTCTTAGTAAGAGATCAGACTGCATTTTCTAGCAAACCAGGCTGCTGTTACCAAAACCCACCATATATAATGCTGCAAATCCAAATGCATCCTTCATATGCAGAAATATTTAGAATTGTTACTATCACAACAGGGACAAAATTGAATAAAATATTCGTAGCAACTTTGGAATTACTAAGCTATTAACAGATTTATATACAGTATTTATTTTTTTTTTACAATAAAATAAGCATCCCTTCTCAAAATGTGTCCATGTTGATTTCCATTTCAAATAAAAGCAAAACAGGTATTATCTCTCTCAGGTATTAGAGAGCTCTGGGGCAGGACAGAAAATCTTAGCTAGTCTATTCAAGCTATAAACTGAGGCATTTTTGGCACAAATCAGACTGAGTTCAAGCATCAGATAAAACATCCTCCCACCCACCCCCCAAATGGATGAAACAGCTATATTGTCCCCATCATCATCTTTACTAAAATTCAGTTTTGCACAGAAAGCTCAGCTTCTCCATAACACAGCCATGTAGCATCTCAGGAGGTCTCAGAGACATAGCTGACAGAGGCCAACAGCGTTTCAGCAAGCAGTGTTGGGAATACTCAGGGAAGGGCTACGGATTAAGATCTTATCCTCTCCAAAATGAACAGAATTTGGCTCAGGATTTGTTCTTGAGGCACTTCACCTATTTGTAACAACAACCAGAGAGGCCCAACATGAGCTGCATGATCCAGGTGGAAATCTCCATGCTCTGACTCCTACCCACACTAACCCAGGAGCACAACATCTTGTCCTCTGTGGAGAGCTGGCTAGCTGAGCGAGGGCATGTCAACATCGAAATGTTGACTCATCAGGATCTCAAGAAGTATCGAG
>JAOXNG010000064.1:24001751-24017298 GCA_028566535.1 Scolopax minor
GGGGCACAACTCTCAGCCGGGTGCTGCTCCATGAAGTTTGGTGGTGTCTCAGGCCATGGGCATCCAGGTGATCCAGGCAGGAGACCCCCAGCCTCCCCCCGAGCAAAGGCTGGCCTTTTGCTTACATCATATAGTGATTTTGAGATGCTAATAGTAAATTAAGACCCAACACATCATATAGCACTAATGACTATTGGGCTGTGCCAGCACTTTGTCACCCTCAGAAGGGACCAAAGGAAAGATTCCTCCCTAATCTTTATGAATGAATCTCTGAATTATTACTTTTATCGTCCCTGATGAGTGCTCCTTCACATTTCAGTTTCTGTTATTTATAGCAGAATGCCTCATGGAGCAAGTACAAACAACATATGGAGGATCTACCAACTCATGCATAATACTTCAGCTTGACTTGTGCTTCTGTGGGGATTTAGATACTAATATTGAATTACTTCGTTATTGGTCTGGAACACTCTAAAGGCAATCCCCACTTTTCAAACCATAAGATCTTTATTTGATAAGGAGGAAGAAAAAGAATGGAGTACAAGCTCAAATCACCTTGTTCAGTCAGTTAAGGAGCTACAGACCATTAAATATGTTTTGCTGATATGAGAACTTTTGTGTTATCTCAACTAGTACACAGACTGAGAACTTGACAGAGTTTTGGGACGAGGCTGCATTCCCTGTTCAGTTGTTTTGCACTGGTATGACAGCACAAAGCAGACAGAAAGCCAATTTTTTCAGGGCTAGAGAAATGCTCAGAACAACGACAGAGTGACTATTGTTTCTCCTTCAGAAAAAAAGGCCTGCAGGGAGAAAGATAATGGCATGGCTATTCCTACCCTTTTGTATTTCCTCCCATGTCACTGAACTCACTTACATGCAAAGTTACGCATAAAATTGGTATCTCAAAGGTGTGGGAACCATTTTGCACTTGCATCCTGTGCATAGAGGCTGTCTGATTCAGGAAAGGGAGGTAAGGAGTGAGCAGGAAATAGGGGAGATGCATCTGAATGAGTGATGTTCTGGGCCTGCTGGAATTCAGGAGAAGTTTAGCCCTGCACCCTCTGGGTAACAAACACAAAGCGCTTCTGCATGGGAAGCCCCGTGGACAGCACAGGATTAGGTCTCTGCTTTGATGAGGCAGGACACCAAGATGAATTATCACTGGTAGCTCCAAAAAGAAACACTGCTAAGGTTATAAACTGTTTAAGTCAGGAATCTCTTCTCTCATTCTCAATAAAAAAGAATTACCTTCAGTTAAAGCCCTGAAGTATATTCTGTCAAGGAAAATATACTTTACTGTACGTTCCTCAACAGTCAAACAGTGTTTGCCAAAATTTTTCAAACATCAAGGTGGTTTGAAATAAAATGTGGCCTTTTCTGAAAAGACATTTTAGAAGTGTATTCATTTCCCTTACTGCAGTAGTTATTTAAATATCTACATGCACTCTTTATATGAAAAAATCAACCTTAAAACCCCACATTTCATTTATATTATTTTTTCAAATAAAAAAATGGAAACAACTTTGAATATTCTTTATTATTGTGATATTTTTCCCTCTCTGTCTTCCCATAAAAAGTATGATGCGACCAATACTAGATTCTGTCTCAGCTGGAGGCTAATCTTTCCTCTAGGGTCCTATAACTTCTCAGTGGCTTATTGATAAAAAGAAAGGTGTACTCAGAAACTGTACAAATGCAATGTACTTAACCTCCTGCTCTTTCCTTCCCTCTCTCTCTCTCCCCCACAAAACTTTATCACGGCCAACTCTTCAACATAGTATTGAAATACCACCATCTTTGCTGAGGTCAGTGAAGCCTTTATTCATTCCCAGCAATCATATTTTACAGTTTGCTAACCATTTTACTCGCTTTAAGAACTTTTATTTGTTCAGTTAAGAAAAAATTCTGGCAGATAAATATTGAGGTTAATGTGCTGCTGTTCCAGTACAGCTGTGCTAACAAAGGATTTATTCAAACTTAGACAATGCCCTGGTTCTGATAAAATGCATATTTGTATGTTTGTCCTTGTGTTACACCATATGTCATTGTCTGCAATGACGTTGAGTAATATAGCTCTCATATTAGTTGATATAGTTGCTGATAGATAGAAATTAATTTAATAGATTGAACAAATATAATTTGATATCCTTAAATATGGGTAATTTTGCAATATGATAATTTGCAGGGCTATATACTGATTGCAGGTATAGTCACTGGCATAAAATAAACTAAAAATTCTATAGAGGCTATTTTACAGAAACACTACTTAGTATTGTCTCTGAGAATTGAAGTAGAACAAGGCAACTTTTGAATCAGATTTCAGTGTCTGGGGAGAAGTTTTTTTTGGTAGTTTGTTATATGGCTGTAAAAACAACAAATAATGCATTTTATTACTTGAAAACTCCATTTCTTGACATCCTAACTTTATTTTTATGATTAATATATTTGAATATTAAATGTATACCAAAATATATGGGGTATGAAAATACAACCTTTTTTTAAGAGACAAAAAAATGCTTCTCTCTATATATGAATAAACAAATTAGTAGTTAAATAGCAATTATTTGTTTTGCTTATCTTGTTTATTATATTGTGGAATTTGCTGCCATAAGTTGTTTTGGATGGCAGAAGTATAAATGAAAGAATATCCATCAGGGGCTATAAGCATACACAAAGGAGTGCAAGAAATCCCAGATGAGAAGATATAGCAGCTAAGCTGTCATTCTGATACTTGCTTTGACATTATTTTCCCTCTCCAAGTATCAGTTATGGTCTAGTGCTGAAGAAGTTGTAACTTATGGTTTAAGAGCTCATCTTCTCCAGTCCCTCCATTTCTATGGTCTTAATTGGCTAAGAAACCCACAAACAAACAAAAAACCAAATCAAAACAAAACAAAATCCCCTACACAAGGAATTGTGAACTAGAAGAGACAGTTTCTGATTCAAACACAAAGTAGCAAAGGAAATGCTTAGTATCCATAAGCTTTCCTCTTTGTGGAACTTTCATAAAAGTTATCAGTAGGCCATATTTTTAAGCATAATGATCATCCTATATTTTAGAAAGTAATTTTTCTGTGCAGATTATTTAATAGAAGAGGGAACATATGTCAAAATTACTAAAATTTGCGGAGCTCACCTTGAACTATATATTATTATTATTTTTACACACAGTAACTGCATTTGTCTGTGTTAAACTTGAATCTCAGTAGCAAGACAGTGTGCTTTAATGAGAGTAGTTATAAACACATGCTTAAATATCTACATGTCTTTGCAAATTACTTTTTCTCCAACACTACTCTGATTTAAATATCTCTATTGTCTTTCATAATACTTTGTAACTTCAATAAATATTTGCCAATAATAGTGTTTATTTTTTATTACATATGTTTCTACAACAGCAAATTTTACCTGCAGTAAATTCTCTAATGAGAATATAAATTTTTAAAAGAATAGAGCACTGGGAATACTGAATTTTAAACAGAATTTTCAAAGCAGATAAATGATCCAACTTACTGTCATGGTTCCGGTTTCTTACTAGCAGCTGGTGTAGTGCTACGTTTTAGATTTGGGAAGAAAGCAATGTTGGTAGTGCACTGATGTTTTTGGTTGTTGCTAAGCAGTCAAGGCCTTTTCTGCTTCTCACTCCACCAGCAAGTAGGCCAGGGGTGCACAAGAAGTTGGGGAGAGTCACGGACAGGACAGCTGATCCCAACTGACCAAAGGGATATTCCATACCATATGATGTCAGGCTCAGCATATAAAGCTGAGGGAAGAAGGAAGAGGGGAATGTTCAGAGTTATGGCTTTGGTCTTCCTGAGTAAATGTCATGTGTGATGGAGCCCTGCTACCCTGGAGACAGCTGAACACCTGCCTGATTATTATAATGATGATTATTTTGGATATACATTCACCAAGCATCTTGAATTCGATCTCAGACATATTTGAAGGAGGTTTGATGGTTTCTTTTTTTGTATGCTTTCACCTCTCTGATAACATGAGTACACAAGGAACAAAATAACAGCAATTGATATGCTATAAAAAATTTATGCTGTCTTTTTGGTGCTTACTTTGCCAAAAAACCCATAATTATATCACAACAGACTTATCAGTGCCAGAACATCATTTCATTCAATTGTCAAATTTAGGAATAATATCAGAGTGTACTGCATCTCATCTTCTTTCTGTCTTTTTTTTTCTAATATATTAGGACTTAATTCATTTGGAAAATCAGCCAGACTTTTGAAAGCTTTCAACTCATGTTCCTGAAGCCATCACCCCTAATTCCAAATCCTAGTTAAATTTGGTTCACAGCTACTCCCCATTTGCGCTCACAGAAATCTGTTGACTCAAGTGGAAGCATTTAAGAATTATGTTTTTGTAGTTCAGCCTAGCAATCTCAGTCAATTGTTCTTGTTTCAACAGGAATATTCACCCATGGAAGAATTAAGTGACCCAAGTGTTGTGAGAGACAAATTGTAAATAGAAGTACTTTTTCAAAGTTGAACCATGAAACAGTCATTTAACCAGGGGAGGAGTTTTTTCACATTTTCTCAATTAAAGAGAGGAATGGCACAGAACTCAGGTCTAAATTTCAAATACATTGAAAATGTAAAAGATCCCAGTTTTGAAGAAGAACAAATACTCCAGACACTCTCCTGAAGTCCCTTCTGACCCTACGTACACAGTGCTCTAAGTCTTGTGCCAAGAGATTTCTTTTGGAACATGTAAAGACAAAAGGATGGGTTAGGAGTCATAGCCATGACTCTGTAGGTTGTTAAGGGATGGAAAGTTTGGAGGTGATAGAAAGGCAAAATAATTAGTTTACACAGTTCAATGCCCAAATAACGTGTCAGATGAAAGGAGCTTTCAAACCCCTCTTTCCTCATCGACTTTGACTCCTTTAGCAGTTCATAGAGAGACTCACAAGGAGAACTGTACACCTATTGACAGCTGAGATTTGAATTATTAAGGTGAGCTGAAATGAAATGCCCTTGTTTCCTGCACCACTGAACATCCCAAATGTGGCATCTCTTTTATTAGTGATGAAACTACTATTTTATTCTCTCCATTCCATAGTTTTCTGAATGTTGAAGATAGCAATTTCAATGGCATCCAAGGACATTGAATACATTGTATTTCAGAGACAAAACTTTCGTTGTGATTGTTCACTGGTAGTTCTACCCTGGAAAATTAGAATGCCACAACCCATACCAAAATGAATAAAATGCCTATTATAATACTGATGTATGCTGCTGCATATTTATTAATCTCATCTGCAACAGCACAATATAAGATGACATAGGATAAAATAAAAAGTCTCTGAGTATTTATTAATCTAAATAACAAAATTAATTAGAAATTAGTAAAACTAGCAATGTAGGCAATATGATTCTAATTGTATTGTCTCCCATAAAAAAAATAATTCAGTCCTAAGAAGATACTTCTTTTGCTATGAAAGCACCACAAAATTTGCCATTTTATCAGTAGCTTAAATTTATTACGAGGTCTTGGTATGAATCTATTCAGTTGCATCAACAGAACTTTGAAATTTTTTTTTTACTAAGAGGTGTTTTTTGTATATCTACACTGCCCTGCAAAAAATCCCAAACATATGTGTATTCACTTTTTCCTGCCAAATTCAGACATATTAGAACAGATCAACAATATGACTTTCAAGGGGTTATTTAACATGAAAAAAAAAGCACCAAGATTATGTAATTTGTAAAAAAAACCCCATATTTGGAAACTCTGTAAGGCAGTGACGAGGACAGCAAACTGTCTGTTCTATTGTATAGTTAAGCATACTGTAGTTGACTGTAATTATAACTGTATTACCAGCCTGTGTTTAGAAATTTTTTCTGCATCATTCTAATCTGTAAAACTGACTTTGATTTAATACAATCAATTTTACTGATTATATATTCTCCTTATTATATAAGAAAAACACATATCTTCAATAATAAGTTATTTTAGGGGAGGAAAAGGGCAAGAATCAATCCCGGAATTCCAAATACACTGCTTTAGTGCTTAGCACCAACAAAACATATTTTTAAATAATTCCAAATACAGCATTTCATGTGCTCAATATTCATGCAGTTTCTTCTATTGACAAGTGTATATTCTGTTATGCAAAAAACCCGTTTGAGGGGGTTTTTTTGAGCCTTATGTCCAAGCAATAAATTGCAATGTCCTATCTGAAACAAATTGACCATCCACATTTGGTTTTATCACCTGTTAATCCAGTGGCCCCAGAATTTATTGTAACATACCAGATATCTGAGCAACTTCAAACAGTGCCCATTTCAGCACTGTTTGAAGCAAGTCGGAGATATATTTTACTTTTACCCTTCACAGTACTCTTTTTCTAACATTCTCTATTCTCATCCAAACCACAAAAAGAATTAAAAACAAAAAACCAAACCAAAACAAAACCAAAACAAACAAAGAAAACCTAAAGCTATCAAAAGTTAGGAGAAAGGATTCAGTGTTATATCGATGGCAGATTTCCATAAATAAACATTTCATTTATTTAAAATTCCTTTGCTTGGGAACATAGATAATTTTACAACCTCTGCTGCTTTTCCCTAGTGGTTTGGAATTCACTTTTAAGCTTTTAAATCTTTTCTCTTGGGAGTCCCAAAATCTTACATTCATAAAAATAAGAATGGGTATAAGACATTTCTAAAAGTATGAGGTACTTGTTATTTAAAAAAATGTATCCCTCACTTCTGCTTTTTTTTAACTTACAATCACCACCTCTTAGCAAAAAATAAATGTATACATGGTCAAGTGCGGAAACATTAAGCAGAATAAATTTTCATCAAGTTAGCAATTTCATTCTTCATATTTCAGCTTGACATCAGTTAAATGAAACATTATAACAAGCCAAATACTGTAATCTAAGGAAATACCTTTTTACATTTTTATCATTTCTGTCCTTCATGAGAAGTACTTGTGATCCTCTCAAAGTCCCAAAGGGGATTTCTAACTGACACAGCTTTGAAGAGCAATCAGGTATTGCTCTTTAAAAGGAAGCTTTAACATAATCAAAAGCAGGGCAGACTGCCAGTTTTCCCGGCAATCCCAAATGGACAATGTTCCATTAAGCACTCCTCCCTCAGCTTAAATTCATACTGAACTTAAATAGAAGCCTTGGTTGTGCAACTTCAGGGACCCCATCTTGTCTGAAAATGGCAAGCAATCATTCACTCCAGTGAGATTGGAACAAAGAAAACAGGATAAAAGATACAGCCAATTACACCATTAATTTTTCTGAGCTGTTCAATAATTCAGCAGCTTGGTATGTGTGGTATTTTCAAAAATCTCTGTTTCAAAGTACACATCTTGTAAGCCATTGAAGCAGTTGCTGCTGAAAAGATAACCAACACCCTATATTAGATGTACGGGATTTAGACAAAATAAAGCAGGTCTGCACTGGAAATGAATTTATATATAATGACTTAATAAATGTAGCTGTTTTGTAGCTATTTTCATGTCTTGGCAATATATTTTGATTTTATTGTAAGTATCCTAAATTCATCCAAGCAGAAATTAAGACAGACTATATGTTTTTCCTTTCAGATTTAGTGAAGCCCAAGTACTCCTGGCTCTACATGCAACTGCTAAAATGCACAAAGGAGGCTGTATTTTCCATGCAGCCAACACCTCCAGTATCACATTAACAGTCATTTTTTCCAAGCTTCCCTAATACTTGAAATACTTGCGTAATGCTTGAAAATGTAGTTCACATGCTTTTTTTGGGGTGTATTTTCCACTTTCTATATAATATTAACAACTTTTTTCTTGGGACTTTCAATGTTTCAATGTCAGAGGTAACTTTGAATGACTGAACTGGAAATTCCACCAGCATCACCAGAAGAAGCAATAAAAGGATGTATTTAAGCACTTGTCTATAATAAAGAAAAAGCCCAAGAAAACACAGTCCAAATATAATTGTAAAGAAAGAAAAGGGATTGTTAACAAAAAGTAGTCAGAAAGCCTCATGAACTCCATTTGTATTTTCCAGGTCCTTGATATCGCTCTACTGCTTTGACATCCATTCAACACACTGGTTTCAAAACCTTCCTTGATTGATTTTTCCATTTAGAACAACAGCACATAAGACCATGACCTGAGTAGGCAGAAAACTTTTCAAAATACTTGTTTTGCACCTAACTCTCAGAAACTGTTCTTGCAACTCTTTATTATTTTGAAAAGAAGTATTTAATCTAAAACATTTCTTCCCTCCAAACTCTTGCAAGGACATTAGGTGAAAGTGGGACTATTACCTTTCATTATTACATTAAACAAGAGTTTTAGTTGTATTAGAAACATTTGATGTCCTTTGACTTTCTCACAAAATAGCATTTATGGACCTTATGCACACAATACAGTTGCTTTTTCCATTTACATTCTTATATCATCTACATTATTGTAGTTTCTAAATATTTTACATACTGAAAAGATAGAACAAAATTTTGTTGTATCTAGAAAAGAGAAAAAAAAAAGTTCATTTATTCAGCACAAAATTAAGTTCGTGCCTGTCTTTTCATAACCACTTCTAGCAATTCCTTATTGCAATTGAGCCATCACACAGAATCTTCTATTTCAATACAAGAATATTGTTATTTTTAATTATAATCATTGTTTGCCTGCATCTTTTTGGACAGTGCCATGCAGGACTAATAAAGCTCTTCCCCGTCCTAAAATACTGCCTTAAAACAGGATAGAGCAGTTTAAGGAAAACTGACTGGAAAGAGAAGCTTAGAAAGAGCCAGAGCCTGAAGAAATTTTCTGCTCCATTATGACTATTTCTCACTTTATGGTGCATTATTGGTGCTTATTTCTAGCCAATTAGTGTAGTGAAAACCAAACAAGTTTGAAGGGAGGCGGGGGCAGTAGCACAGTGTGAATACTACCAATCTCACTGCCAACATCAGCATATATCCCTGATATGTGGATAAAGACTTAGTTTTGGTCCTTGAGACTGAAGAGGATGAAAGAGCTCTGTGTATTGTTTTAGTGGATATGACTCTGATATGCTTGGGTTCAGCATTTACTTTGAACATTAGATTAAGAAATGTGATCCGCTTCGTGAATTGACTGTGGTCATCCTACAGCACTGAAATCTCTCTCAAGCAGCTATTTTTATCATTTTTTCACTGCTGACAGTCTACAGTAAAGCTGAAGAAATACTTACATTTTCAAAACCCTAACTTTTCAAACTACACTAGTCAGCTTATTGTCCCTAGACCATCATAGCTACAACAACATCATGTGTCATAATATGTGTCATATTTGGCTTTGCTTTCTGTTGGATGACTGCTGCTATATATATGCATTCAAATAAATTTATTTGTGGCATCTTTTCAGCATTTGAGGTCTGAAGAGAAAATGAAGAGAATATGAATGCAATATTATCTTTCATGTGAAAAGACAATTCATCATCAAACACGAGCTCCGTAAAATTAACAGAAAATTTAATCCACATACCAATATGACTCTTCTCTTCACCTAAAGCACATAATAGTACAGTAAGCATTCTATTCTGTCTCCCCTCATTGAAATGTTACTGACCCAGGCGCAATTAATTGGAACAGGAAGGAGGTTTTTTCCCCCTGAAAAACCTTCAGCCTCAGTGCACATGTTAATCCGCCTTCATTCCAATTTTCTGCCAGCAAGACTCATTGTATTTATTTCGCTGAATTACAGTAGTGCACTAGTGAATTATACTAGCATTTTGAATTGATCATGTTTTTGAGGCAGATAATTACAAAATCATTAGATAAGCCAAACTCCTCATTTATCAATATCTTATTCAGGGGAACTCTGCAAAGAAGAAGGTACCTTAAGATTTGAAGAAAAAAATAAAATACTTTTACTTATAGAGAAAATAAATTCCTGTCATAACTTTGACAGAAATATGATAATATTTTTGTTTCAGACCTCTACCTCATAAAATTTACAAAGTTTTTGGAAATTCCAAAAACTTCAAAGCTTACTTGGCTTCATATTCTTAGAACAGGAAGAGTTATTGACACTACCCATGTTTAAAATCTACTTCACCTTGTAGAGGAGAAAAACAAGAGGGAAAACCTTGCCACAGGGGGGTACAATGTCTAAATATTTGCATACACTGTGACAGGATTGCACCGGCTGCTATTGCATGCTACCAGGCAATAGAAATTTCACAAATTTCAACCGAGTTCATGATAGGTTGGGAGGCAGGAAGCAGGAGAGAATTCTTAATTACATCCCAGAGTAATAAAATAGATTACTTCTCATGATGCCTTTTCCATCATTGATGCAACAATTACTATTGAATTTTCTACTGCTTCTTCAAAAAAATAACAGATTTGCACTTCAGTTCACATCAGCTGCTTTCTATGCTACAGGAAGGTATATTTTTTGAAACCTTATTTAAAGTTTCACCATCCTGATTATAACTCAAAACACATGGCAAAATGCACACACACTGCAAATGTGCCAAACTCCAACCAAACCCAAGTGAAATATTTTTAATGCGCTCAGACACGATGGGCTGAGACTGGGTACGTATCATTTTTATTTCACTTTTCCAGGGCCAGGTTGCTGCTGCTGTCATTAAGATCTCACTTCCTACTCCATTCCCTCTCAAGTACTCAAGCTATAGCCATACAGAGTGACAAGGGACATAGCTGTTACTCAGAAAAAGACTGGTTGTTCTCCAACACTGCTCTAATCAACAGAAAAATCACATGTAACTGAGTATTCCAGTTGTTTTGTGAACTTAGGGAAAGTTTGTCACAGCATCAGGAGTTTCTGGGAAGACTTGTATCTATAGTGGCACTTTCAAGGATTTCAATCTTACAATGCCAGGTTAAACTCCTGAATAAAAAAACTTATGCTAATGAAAAAGAATCCAGAATTCATGCTCCCAGCAACTTTGACATTTCATACTCTGCTGAATTTAGTACGCTTTGGAAGACTACTTATTTCACTGAATGAAGCAAGCCAGATTCTTTGCCAGTTGGTTAACATGGCTCTTACATTTCTGTGAGAGCAGTAACGAGGAGATCAACAATTCTTGTTTGATTTAAAACTTCTTTTATAAAACTTTGAGAAAACAACCATGAAAATATTATGCCATGTGGGAAGCAGCACATGAAAGTGAAGAAAGAAGTATGACTTTGTACAAAGGAGAAAAAGTACTATTCTTATGTAAAAATGAAAAGTCCATTATAAATTAGCAACAAAAGTATTTAAGAGCATTCATTTGTGAACAATAATTTTATCTCATATAGCTCTACAAAAGCTGTAAATATTCCAAGTAAGGCACAGCAAAGGAAGTAACAACTTTTAAAAGTAATTCCAAGTTCTCGGTGGTCTAAAAATGTACCCTGTCTAAACAGAACATTTTTAATATTGAAGTGGAAAATGGCCATTTATATTTCAATATCCAAGGCAGCCAGATCTATCAGAAATGTACCTTGCATCCCATGAGGATGAATACTACATTTGAACGCTTTCCTGTTTGGAACCAGACTGAATATTAACTAAAAACTAAGGCGTGAATTCAGAGCAGGGAGCTGCTGGCAGACTGACTTGACCGCAGTTCAGCAGAACCCAGAACAATCGTGCTATAACACACACCACCCCAAAATGGCAGGGTTGCAAGAACTGCACTAGTGCTTTGCTGGGTTTATTGAGTCTAGAGAAGTTTCACATGAGAGTACTTGGAATAGATAGTGGGGTTTTTCAGCAGAAAAGGAACTTTGGGCTCCTTGGATAGGATTCATCTTTTCTATAGTGTAAATTTGTAGCTCAGTTAATTTTGCCGGATGCCTTTGTAGATGGTGGAGAGAGTTACGAGTCAGTGCAGCTGTCTAAAGCTAAAAGCAAGAAAATCTATTCTTTTAGTTTCTGTGTTTCGTCCTACACAGAGGTATATGAAACATTTCAAAACAAACATCCATTCTATCTTTACTGGTAGAGATTTTAAAAAAATGTGTCATAGGAGCTTTCACCATAGCAAGCTGCAAAATCATAAGTACATCTTCCCAAGTCCTTCTCTATAACAGCATTCTGAAGGCATGCTTAAAAATATGTGTTTTGGGATCAGTTCTAGACCTGGAGGAAGCAGTCTGTCATCTTCTGTTTCCAGGTAGATCTCTAAGCGATTGTTCATGTGTTAAGTGAAAGCAGAAGTAAGTTTCATTCACAAGAGGAAGGGTAAGCATTTATTTATTGTCTGCTTTAAGAAATTTGTGAAGTGTAACAAGAAACTAAAAAGTTTTTTCTAGTCTTTGCATTTTAATGCCATTTAGTGATTATTTAGCTCACTAGATATTAAATATTAGAAAAATTAAATGTTTTGCTTTTCACACAGCAATTCATACTGATGACCAGTCTTCAATGCAACATTTTCTCACAGGCACTATGAATCAAGAATTTTATTTTGTTACATTTACTCTTCTAATACTATACAGAGAAAAAGATGTCAGAGAAGGCAAATTCATTAAATGCTTACAAATCCATCCTGGAAAAACTGTGATTTTCTTTCTCACTTATTATCTATCAGTCAGTCTGAGCATCTTTGTCATTTTCTAGCTGTCTCATCAACGCCATTTGACTAAAATAAACATTTAAAATCAAATGCTGATGTACAGTATGTAGTCTTCTGGTACCTATACATCATTTGGCTATTTGACTACAGTTCTGCTTTCAATTGAATGAGCTTTTATGCCTTTCTGACTGATAACTCACAGACATCTTTCTTTACAAGCCATGAATATTAAAGCAGCAGAAAATCAATAAACATGATTCCAAAAATAAAAGATGAGAGGTGCATGCTATATAAGTCTACCCCCTCTTTGGTTTTATTCCACTGGATAATCTCCCCTGTATCATAATCATCCAGACATGAAGCTCAAAACAAAAGTATAAGAGAATCATATTTTTTTCTGAATGAATGTCTTTTGTGCCAGCACTAGTCCTCATCTCAGTCAAGCCTCATCGCAGCACTTTGCGGGCATTTTGTGTATATAGATAGTGTACCCATGAAAAAGGTAAGAGTAAACAAGCAAGAAGGCAGAACTCCTTGGCCCATTAAGTAGGACAAGAGACCTGTGTTCAGCTCTCTCCCAAAGACAACATAATTCACACCTCTGTACCTCAGTTCTGAATTTGTAAAATGAAGTAACAGGACTTTCCATCTCCAGTATAATATCAGGCCATATATCTGGAAGAAATTTGGGTTCAGTCAGAGTCATTGGGAATTTGTAAGCATCCTGGGCAGAAAAGAACACAAAAAAGGTGCAAAAATGTTCTTTCTTAAAACACATGAATTATAACAGTCATCCTGACCAATAGTCCATATGCTTCACTACTCTGTTTTTCAGCATAGTTGAAAGGTTCATAGAATAAAGGAAAATCAGGGCAAACAGGACTGCTTCCCTTGCATATACACCTGGTTTCCAACTGCTTCCACCTCACAGGATTTCCTTTTAATTATTATTCATTTTAATTTTTAATTTAATGTTTAATTGGTAATTAAACCTTTTAATGTTTAATTCTTTGGCAAGCACCACTTTGTTAATTGTTGTTTATAATTCATATACAATAAATAATTCTTTCTACTGCTTGTCAGCAATATTTAGCATCAGGCAATTTATAAAGTCAAATACCTGAGCACTTCAAAATATTTTTAAATAAAAAATATTGTCATATTGATTACAGGTGCATTTCCTAACAAAGCTCTGATCTAATTATTTTGATTTTGATTTTGAAGTTCTAGGTATCAATGATCACCTTTAAAAAACAAGACCAAAAAACCCAACAGACAAAGAAATTTGGTTTAAACTAATTAGAAGTGGTCCCAGTATCCATTTTTCTGTGCTCTATCATAGGGTCACAAAAAATGTTTAGGCTTAGCAGGATTGGCATGAACCTTAAGCACTAGATTAGTTAGTAAAATGAAGAAAACTGTTTTAGATAAAATAAGCAATGTTCATCTTCAGAATTATATGAACTTCAATATTGTTCACTGTTAGAAGAATAAGTAACATTTGGGAAATTAATTATAACTACTAACTTATAAGTAGGGTGAGAGGTTATACCCAGCTGGTGGTGTTCTATTAGTTGTGTAGCATTTTTTAATGCTTTCAGCAAACACATGTTTGAAGTCAGGCAAAGCTTTAATTTGCATATGCTTTCTCTTTGTGTTCAATAAGACCACTATTCAATTTATACTCTGAATTTCAATTTATATTTCTCTGCTGGAGTTCATTGTTACCCCACAGTTCTGTTTAACTCCAGAGAAAAGTAAATTTCTACCACAGTAGTCATTATAAATTTATATTTTCAAAATAAAATTAAAAAACCCCAAATATCTTTGTAAAGTATTTGGGGCTGCATACAGAACAGGAAAGTAACTTCTTCATTGTGCAAATAAAGTTGTGAAGCTCGCTTTTCCTGGCAATTAGAAAAAATTTGGTCTAAATTCCACTAGTATACTTGGTTTACCTCCATAGTTTAGCTATACAATCAAATCTGAGCCTTAAATAGGTCATTTAATTCTAGCATAGAAGTTCAAGACATTCAACTTCAGTTGTTTTGGCCAGGCAGAACATCAAGGCCCAAAAATTAATAGGAATGAAAAAAAACCAAAAAGACATACATTCACAAAAGAGAATAATTCATAAAGAAAATATTTTTCTAATGCCTTTCATTCCATATAAGGCAGGGAAATTTTTTTCCCTCACCATGAACCATGTACCCTGACTACATCGTGTAAATTTCCTTTTATTGTTTAGATAACATCTACCAAAGAACTACTAAAGACAAGTAATAAATTTGCAATCACTTCTAACAATAAAGCCATTCATTCTTTAAATTGTAATAATCCCTATTTATTATTTACTTTTTTTTTTCCCCCCAGGTTCTAGGAAATTTTGTCCATGAGGCCACCTTCCAGCAAAGAGCAATACTGAAGGACGACAAAGAAAAATTTGTAGTTCAAGCTTCCAAAAAGGCAGAAAATGCTGTGGAATAGCAGCCGCATTTACCATAGCAGTCTGCCAAAGTTTATATAGAAGTTGAGTTCTTCTTTTATATCTATATATATATAAATATAAATAAATATATAAATGTATATGGACTGTGTCCATTTCAAATCTCATATCTCTGTGTTGGGTTAACGGGGTGCCTGGGATAACTGGTGTTTGACTCAAGTGACACCAAGCAGACAGAGGCCTCTCTCCAGTGCTGATGTGCTGAAAAATAGCCACCTCATAGGGCCCAGAGCGGCCGCCTGCCACCTGCTCATTAACCAGGACATGCTGGGTCTTGCTCACATACCCCAGGGACACTTGGGGTCTGGGGTGATCAAGAATATGCAAATCATAGAATCATCTGGGCCAGAAGAGACCTTCAAAGGTCATCTAGTCCAACACACCCCCCAGTCAGCAGGGACACCCCCAACTAGACCGGGTTGCCCAGGGCCTCGTCAAGCCTCACCTTGAATGTCTTCAGGGAAGGGGCCTCAACCACCTCCCTGGGCAACCTG
>JAOXNG010000064.1:24017398-24048341 GCA_028566535.1 Scolopax minor
GTCTCCCCGGAGCCTCCTCTTCTCCAGGCTGAACAACCCCAGCTCCCTCAGCCTGTCCTCGTAGCAGAGGTTCTCCAACCCCATAATCATTTTTGTGGCCCTAGTGATGCAAATCACTAGAATTAAAAGTTTAGAAAGGCATAGAAATAAAGTCACTTGGATTTCTAGAGAGTAGGATATGGTATGTACAAAAAGGTTAAACAAACAACCAACCCCCTAAAGTTAAACCTCATTTGGGCCCACAGTCTTTGATCAGGAACCTTCCTAAGGCTGTTACACCACAAAAAAAGCACAGAAACCAAAACCATAAGGAAAATCATCAGCTGCCTAGGCCATTCTCATTGTATTTATGTGAGATTTTTTTTCAAGTACTAAAGAAACCAGAGCATCCTTCATACATAGGATAGGTTCTTTCTGTTATTTTTTCATGAGCTTTTAAAAATATGTTAACATAAAGCATTTGATACAAAGCTATGCACTAGCTAGGTTAATAACAATTTCTCGTCACTCTAAATACAATTTTCAGTCAAGTACACAAAGATGTGGTTTGTGAAGTTACAGGACTGGAATCCAGAATAACAGTTCATGCCTGTCTGCCACCTGGACAGATGCTTGCAGCACGTTTATAAGTGGTTCTTTTTATTGCTAGCCATTTTGCAAATATTTTATTGGCAACTCTTTGTAAATGAAGCCACTTAACTCTGATCCAAGGTAAATGGAAATCATTCAGACCTAAGGGGGGAATCTGTAAGTGTTCTCAGGAGAGGAAAAATAACTTTTGACTTGAAGCAGTGTCTACAGTCTAATTGGCTTTCCCCAAACAGACTCCCCAGACCACCCTCCCCAGTGCTTTACTCCTACCATTTAATCCATTTCTGTTAGAAGAACCTTTGAGAAATAAAGGTCATTTGGACCACTCCTGTCCAGCCTTTGCATGAAGGCATGTTGTACTTATTCATATTTGAAGTCTAGCTTGTAATATAGTTACTTGCCCTTGCTGTCTGGTCTAGCACTGTAATAGTAATTTTTTAAGACAGAAGCCTTCCTCAGCATGGTGGCAGACTTCAGTTATTACCCAGCTGTATCAGCTGTGAAATGTAAAATGCTCCAAACCTGTTTCCAATTGCATGAGCTTGCCAAAACTGTTACTTCTCACCTGTAGAGGCAGGAGATTAGGGTCAGTTTCAGTGCCTGACTATTTGGCACTGCATTATATTATGGGTGATCTTTCAATTTTACTTTGATGAAAATAAAACAGAAAATAAATTTCACCACAAACATCGTGCTTTACATGTATCACACAAAATATCTGACAAAAAAAAACATTTGCTGCCTATGTTACATGAAAAATCTACTGTCTGAAAAAGCATCTGTTTTCCAACTTTTTACCACTAAGTCACTGAAGTAATAAAAAGATGTATGTTTAATAAAAATGTAACGAGAGTTATAATTATTACTACAGAAAGTGACAACTGTACTTTAGAAAGTATTACTTTCTACTTGTATATAAAATCTTGTATACTGTTTTGCAAAAGTAAGTTTTGAGAACTAAAACATCTGTTCTAATTTAATCTGCACCCATCATCATATCTAATGCTGAAGTGTTAATTCCTTCTTCATAAATTTCCCTCTTGTCATTTCAACATATTTTTCATGCTTTTAAGTCCATTTTGTTTTGAAGTATTTTCTTTTAGAAAGGGTTCAAGCCTCAGTAAGATCACAAAATATTGAAAGACAGTAAGCGTCCCAATAATAGTCGGGATTGCAAAAAGAAGTAAATTTAATTTTGGGCTACAAAATAGTGCTTTCCTTCACATGTTAATCTAAAATAATTTTCACCTTTGAAACATCTTTTTTAAGTCAGACTAATGATCCTTTAAGAGATTTTTGGAAATAGACCAATAGCGTGTAAATAAACAAAACGTTTGGTGTAAGTTCATCTCCAAAGACCATATTCATCAAAGGCTGAAGAGTTAGAGACACATTTCTCAGGGCAAAGAGCATCACGGTGCTGTAACTAACCTCCTTGTGGGATGAATTTTTTTTTTTTATTTTTTATTTGTAGCAGTCTTCAGAGGCCATTTCCATTTATCAAAAACTAAGCATTCAGAGAGACTAAAATAGCATGCTCAGTGTGTCCCCATCAAATATTGTTCTTAATGTATATGCTTCAAGGAAGCATTCCATTTTTTCATGGTATTAAACTTTTACCTGCTACAGGAGGGAAAAACCTGAAACACTACACCTCTTAAAAGAAAAAAAGAAACAAAAGAGTGCAATCATACATTTTTTGGATACAATTCCTTCCTGAGAGTCTCTTTTAATCCATTACTGTGCATCAGTCTAAGCTCTGTCCTCTCCTTTAATCTTTTTCTTGATAAAAAGCACTTATCATAAGAATACATTTGAAACATGAGCTTATGTCCAAATCTATTTAAAGGTTTAACACATACAGATTATAGAAACTCAGTACTGAAATTACATGATATTATAAAATTGCAATTTATTATAAAACTATGCTTTATCTGTACAACTGTCATGTACAACTGTCTTAAGAGAAAAAGTGTCATAGGCATTTCCCAAACTTGTTTACTGTCTTTAGCTTAGTCTTTTAACACTGGAATGACGTACAGGATTTTTTAATTAATTTCAAAGAAAGCGGATTCAGACTTAAGTTTTCAATAGAATTCCATCTTATATATGTGACATGAAAATATACCACTATTTGCATAGCCAGGATCTACCACTCCTTGGGGATGAGTAGAATTAGGTATTCTAATAGCTAAATTCCTTTGGAATTAGCTACAAATTGGTATATGTCACAACACACCTGTAGAAAGGTCTGTTATTGCTGGTGACTTTCAATAACATCAGATATACGTAGGAATCACACAATACACATGATCCAAGGTATTCCCTACTCAGTTATTTTCCCAAGAACCTGCACTTCAGTACAAATTCCCAGTATCCCAACTGTGAGAAGACATCTTCCAAAATAGTTTCTTTTAATCACAGCACTAATAGTAATTCTTGGAAATTAATCACTTGGTGTCACCTGAGAGTAGCCTTATACATCCATTTGTTTTATCACTTTTGCCCTGGATAATTATTCCTGTTGTGAGTTAATTAGTCAACTATGCATAATTACATGGTACCTTCAAAATAAAACATTTATTCTTGTTTTTGTTATTGTTGCCTGATACTTGTTAGTAATTCATATGAGTTTCTGTGAGTTCATGGCATTCTATAATATATTTTGTAAATGTTTATTATCAATACATTGAGAAACAATACTATGACTCACAAGAATAGAAAGAATCTGAGGAAGTTGTCTCCTACCTCTCCTGACAAATATTCTAGTCAGTCCAGACACTGTTCTATGGTTTCTAATAAGAAAGACTTCATGCATCTCTGAAAAGTTAGTCTACTATCCATGCCATTAAAACATTTTCCAAATTCTAAATTAAAATCATATTCCATGGCCACAGGTAAGACCTTTCCTCCTTACAACAGCCTGTTATACACTTGAGACCGCTACATAATTCCTGATGTTTTATTTAAGTTAAACAGTGAAAATTACTATTCTCAGTAAGATTATCTAGATAAAAGTTGTTCCCGTTTCTTTTCTGTGGAGTACTTCCTAGCTGTCATGACTTGGCTGAAAGCTGTGCCACGGTAAAGAGGTTGTTTCATTATATTTGTCTTTTTTTTTTTTGATATCCTAATATTGCTATTATTCACCGAAATCAGCTATATAACATATATATATATATATATAATATCTAGATAAACAATTTTACTCAGGGAAGAAAACTTACTTACAAAGTCAGACAGGGACACAGTTTGTAGTAGGTCAGACTACAGACAGCTTGAAGACTAAACTGAGGACTATCACTGGTGCTGGGGGTATTGCATTTCACCATCGTTTGATATTATATGTACGTGGAGCCAGACAAGAAGCTCTCTGGCACAGGTTCAGCGTGCAGCACTGGAAAAACCTCACACCAACCAAAGGAGAGCATTAGCCTAATTGGGTTGTTAGTGCAGTGCTATGAACCGAACTAGAACCTTTCCGTAACAACTGATGTTCTAGTCAAGCAGAGATAAGCCACAGTGACTCCACCTTTCTGAATTTGCTTTGCTGACATATTAAAACTGATGCCTCCATACTGAAAATATATTGCCACGGAGTTCAACTGTTTTACTACTATTATAAGTGAAAAAAATCTTACTATCTTCCCAATTCTCACAATAAGGCAGACTTCATACCGTAACAACAAAACATACAATAAAAAGCTATGAACTGGTTTAAACTGGCAACGGCACTAGAGCTGACCCATAGTTTTTTGCTATCTGTGATGGAAATGTGAAAAAGATTTGTTCAAAGAGAGGCTTCCAAAACTCAGAGTTGAAGTAATAATAGTTTATATGACTTGAAATTTCACGGGACAACTCAGTGAGTAGTGCAAGGATGTGTATTCAAGCAAACACTTAACAGGCTGCCTCCCGCTGTCATGTAATACCAAAACAAAAAGTTTATGATGTGATTTAAGATGGAAAATGCTTTTTGATTTTTCAGAACCTACATGAATTATGAAGCATTACATTTCTATGTCATTTCTGGAAAATGGTATAAGAAAGAAAAAAAGATCTGTTCAAAACCTGAAAACACTGCCGTGCCTATTGCATACTCTGTAAGTCTTAGATGTTGGTGTCGCTCTATCAGCTAAAAAGAGGACTTGGTTTTGAATAGACCTGCCAAGGTTTTATACTGCAGTTGAAAAGCTGAACTCCCTTCTTAAAAAAATTGCCAAACTTCCTAGTGAATTTGAGTCAACAGTTTTATAAAAGGCATCTGAACCCTGAAAAGCAAATTTGTTTGCATGTACTCAACTTAATAGAGCCTCAAGTGACCCATTAAATTTTGTTCATTAGACTCACTGACATAATTTAAAACACTTCATCCAGATAAATTTTATGTCAAGCACAATTTCTTTTGTACCCATGTGAAAAGTCCAGTCAGCAGAAGTTCAAATGGGATTTAATAGAACGAGCAAAGTACATTAATGATGGCTAGCAGTAAAACCAATAAAACCTTCAGCGAGTGTTTTTTTTTTATCCTAAGAAAGAGATGTGTATGCATCAGTAGGAAGACAGATATCCCTCTTTTCAGTGTGTACTGATACACTCATCCCACAAAACTTCAGAGAGATTTCAGGGAGGGTCCTGTTTCTCATTAAACAAATCCCCAAAGCCATCTTACTGGAATTGTTGCAGCTAGTTGTTTTTTTTCCCCTCAATAAACCAGAAAGAAGGAAACACAGAAAGGCTGCTGGTTGATGCATTGACATAGTATGAAAGAGATCTACTTAAGAGATCTATTTTTCTGCTCCTTATATATGTGAGGACCATGATCTTTGTAGACATAACTCATGGTTTCTCAGCAGTGTAGGCAGAATTTTTCTTTTGTTAGGACTTTGTCCAAGCTTTGAAGAGGGTAAAAATTCAATTTTGCAGAAATAGCACAGCTCATCCGAAAGAATAATAGAATACCTGGATCAGTAGGATACTAGAAGTGAGTTGAGAAGGGTCAGGGGAATATCAAAGTGGTTTCAGTAGAAAAGACAACATTTCCCCATCTTGCGCATCCACTCGTCCTGCAGCAACATCTTTGCTCGACTTTCTCTGCTTCTCTGCCAGCTTCATGCAGTTCAGTGGGTTACTCTCCAATTCCAGTAAGCTTACAAAAAACTTTACCATCTTACTTTTATACCCTTCCTTACTCTCTCACCCCCATGGGAGCTTTATGCACATTTTAAGAATGTACCAAAAGGCTGAATCCTGTAGATGTGTATTTACAAAGATACTAACTATATTTTGGATGAACAGCTTTAGCTTTAACCCTGTCTTTTCAGCTCCAGGTTAGGAGGCAAATACCTAATTGAAGAGGAACAGGGCATATGCAACAGTAAACATCTTAATCACTGTACGAAATTTACTGAATCTGCTTTTTTCAGGGTAATACTAACACTGTCAAAGTGATTTGGGAAAGATCTGCAATCAGCTCCTGAGCTCACTCATTATACAAAGACGAGGAATGAGACATTTTTTAAATTGTCTGCTATCAGTAATAAACAGAGCGAGAAGTGCAGACAGAAGCCAGAGGCAGAGTAGGGTTGTTGCTTTCCTGGAGATGGACAGGACTCCTGAGTGAAATGCAAAGAATGCTCTACCATTATTTTAGAAAGCTCTCTTATCTTGTCCTCTGTCATTACAGTTACAGCACTGACAGCCTTAATAATTTTGGATGAAGCTTATCTTTTCCTACACACTCCTCTTCCCATGTGCTTTCTGAAGAATTATTATGCAAAATTGCAGGAAAACTTTTATAAAAACTCTGTTAAATAATTTGTGAGATTTATGAAGCCCACTTCACTGAATAGTCTGGGCCTTGGAGTGTGTCCACAGGTACTAAGACCGAAGGACTTTGCCCAAGATTGGTTCAGCATGCAGTGGTTTAATAAAATGCCAGGTTTTAGCTAGAATTCTGTCAGCATTATACAGAGTTGTGCTCTAAGGCGCATTCTTGGCAAGTTGCCATAAAACCTGCATTAATTATTGAGACAGACCACCCTTCTTTACTCCTTCTCTCCTGAAATTCTACCCAGTAAGGACTTCCAGCAAAACTGATCTGTGAAGTTTCCATATAGAGAAATATGCATTTCCATGATAAAATTTTCAACCTTTTACATGGTACGCATTTGTTTATTTAAATTAATTATTTTAACACTTTGCATTCAAACACTCTACTCCAATCTACAAATCTAGTTATGCAGTGTATATTATAGAAATAACTACATAATAAATGCATTTCATCTCAATACACAGTGTTTGAGATAAAGGAAACATATCTGAGATGTGCACATTCTTACCAAATTGCTTCATAATATTTCCATATCCTACATATGTTTGATTGCCAGTGACAAAACCAAATGTCAAAAAGATACAGGTGAATACCTGTGAATTTTCCCTACTAAAAACCACTTCAAAAAACTGAATGCAGTTTTTGGGAAAGGCTAAGACTATCATAAAGACACTTCTAGTGGAAATGTTGAGCTCCTTAGTCCTTGATATTAGTCTGAATTAAAGAAACATAATCAAAATACAAATTTTTATCCTATTTTTGAAGCCTTCAAATTCATATGAATACGTGCAAGACACTGCTTAATTAGCCCACCGTTGAGATGTAGAAAAAGTCTGCATGTCTTGAGTCATGATGACACATACAATTTTGTCTGCATGTGCACTTTAAAAAGTAATTTTAACGCTCTCATTCACATTCATATTTCAAGCCTGGCAAGAAAATTAACTTTTCTGTGAGTCTTCATATTAGTCCTCCAGGGTCTAGCTAGTCTGGAATTCTTTAGCAATTAGGTGTCTAGAGATTAATTAGGAAGAGAAAACACTTTTTCCATAATGAAACAAACACAAAACCCTCCTTCTTAAAAAAAATAAAAAATTTGTAAACACAGTATTTTTTACATAGTCAGCCAGATGCAATCAGTGGAATCCTTTTCTCTCCATTTGCTATGCGCCTGCACATTCTCTGCAGGCATAAAATAGACTTGGTTGTCTCAGAAACAAGCACTTGTGCATTTAAGCTTCAATATTCCCTTTTTTTCCAACTGGCTGTCAAATTGCAGATGATGAACTAATTGTAAATCTCTCAGTATAGTCATTTTTTTGAGAAGATTGGGTGGTATAAAATGGTTCTGTATTCCATATCAAGGCAAGAAATTAGTACTGTTTTTTCCTCAGCAGAAATATAAGACAAGGTCTAAATAGAAGGTAAACTATAGGATTGTGAGGTCCAACAAAAATCTGATTAACTACGCAATAGGAAACAAAAAACGCTATTGATAATTGCAGTACTATACACACTTAATATATATAAATGTTTCAGATTCCTGGATACCTTCAATTAAATGAGTATTTGGAAAACAATTCTCAGACTCACTATTATCATCATAATAACAATTACAATAAACTTTTTAGAGAAGATTATCAGTTTTAGAATAAGAAACCAGATTTTACATAGACAAAAATAGAGTTGGAAAAGTAAGAAAATTTTCTTGATTTTATCTCTCCATCTCAAAAAGAATGCAGAGTGATTAAAAGGCAAAAATGCTTAGAAAAGGGAAATGAAAAAGTGAAGAATTTATTTGTTTGGAGGGTAGATACAGCACATGACAGTACAAATTATACCACTGTAGCCAGAGATCACCTGCGTGTTCTTGACCTTTTCTCACAAAATAAGAATACAAAGAAAATAAAAATAAAATGCAATTACCAATAAAAAATATCATTTATCATCCTAAGCGTTTAAAGGATAGTAAGAAGGCCAAGCATACAATAGTTTTCATATGTTGATACATATGTACAGCATTGTACATATGTAATGTGTTAAAAATACCCACACATACTCTAGATTCAATATAAAATCATAATTTGATCTAATAAATTACAATTTTTTATGACCTTTTTCTCTCTGAAGTACCTGACACTGAACAAACTGCAAGAGTAAGTAGACCAGTAGCCTGCTGTAACGTAAAGTTTATATTCCAACAGATAGTTTGAGATTATTCTGCTATTCAACTTGTTCCTATCAACTACTGATTCTTGTTAAAAAACCCCAAGTATTTTCCATTGCATTTTACATAAAATTATATTTTTGGGTATAAAGACATCATAAAACTTACAGATTTAGTAAATCTGCAATCTGGTACAAGTCCATCATAAGCACATCTCAAAGGAATACATAACCCTGGAACTAATTTGAACTGCAAATCTTTGGGACAATTAGGCTACTCAAAAATTTTGAAATTTTCAAAAATATTACACATCAGGGTTTTTTCTCCCACTTTTCCCAGACCAAACCATTCCAAGGAGCTGGTGGCAAATATGTGAATGGTTTCACTTAATTAAAAAAAATACTTTGGGTGATTTAGTCACTGACTAAAAAACATATACTGTTCTAAATACCTCATTATCTATGTTAAATTAGAGCTGCTGTGTCATGAAGACATGAATAAATCATGCCAATTTAAAACCAGAAGGTATAATAGGAAGTATGAATCACAAGTAAGAAATAAATATTTTGCTAGTTTCAAAGGTCCCTTTTCTCTAGGTCACCTCTCACATGCTCCTTGATTACACCTTTTTTTCCTACAAATATATAGAATGTAATTTTTTTAATTCATCTCCATAATAACTCCTCACAGCCTTACTATAATACAGATTGCACTTCTACTGAAATTTTGGGGTCAAACTCTGGATCTTAAAGTCCATAAGCATTTTGACAATTTAGTGTGGTCAACATTTCATCTCCTACAGAGGTGACAGTTCTCCTGGACTTGGATGAGCCCCTATTTACTCAATCCGTAATATTAATAGCTTTTGCTTCTCAAAAGTCCTCCAATGTTTGGCTAACACTATCAGAAGCATTTCACTTCTACTGTACACAAGATATAGAAAGATATGCTCAGAAAGGCCATCCTAAATAAGACTCAAAGGAAACTGAAATGCATGATATTTATTATTATTTAGCAAACACAGCATATAGCAGGAAAGTGAAACTTATGTCTTGGATATAAGGAAACTATTTTTGAAATCTACTCCACTGAATAAGTTTTTTTTCTGAAAGAACCAATATTTTTCTGAAAAAATTGTTTTCTGAAAAACAAATATTCTAATCTTACAAGAAATTAACTATCTAACAGAATGAATTCTTGTGTAACTGACACATACAAATGTCTATATGCATTTAAACTTTCATTAGAGAACATAAGGATAGCTATGAGAAAAAGACTTTATGTGTATTGAGATGTGCTTCTTTCCTTTCATTTTAGCTCCAAAGGCATCACACCTCCCAGAGGACTTGGAGCACTGTGGGACCCTGACTTACTGTCCTGATAAGATCCTTTGAAATTCATCATACCATGTGCAGAGGCAAGTTAATAAAACTACGTAATTGCCTCCCAACAACATATGCTCAAGCAGATTACATTCATTAGCAATCATACATATAACCTCATAAATCTATTGTAAGAGTATGACATTTCTTTCCTTGAGTAGTGTCTTTTCTAAGCCCAGTTAATGATGTTCTTTTACTCTGTCTAAAGTCCATACTGATGGATGGGACTATTTTTAGACCTGCCCTAGCATGGATGCTTTCACAGCCCCTGTTCCACAGCAGATTCCTTCCAGGGAGTAAAGAATGCTTCTCCATAGCAGAACTCAAGGTTGTCACTGGAAATGCCAAAGAAAAAACACAATTCTTTGTGCTGTGACAAGTGCTGCACCCACAGGAAAAGACAGGCACATTTCAGCACATTTTCGCATCTTTGAGCCAAAAACCAAGCTGTAGTCAACAAGCATTTCATGAGGAAATGAAAAATATAATTTCCATGCCTTTTCACATATTACCATCTCAGAAACTGTTCTGAAGCAGAAACCTTATGTTACGAGAGTTACCATCAAGTACCATTTTACACCCAAGTCACAAAATCATGAGGAAGAAGAATAAAAAACAAAATGATAAATCTTCAGCTCTAGTGACATGAAAGCGAGTCTGTAAATACTCCTGCCAGTCACAATACAATTGCAACATCTTACTATAGGATAAGATCCATCAATTTTTATTTAGAGTAAGAGGAATAAACCAAATTATCTTTTCTAATCTAAAATTATAGAGAATTGTAATGAATTTGTGATTTATGTACTCGTTGGGAACATCACGTGACTTTACGTTGTTTTACTTGACTTTAACTTCTGCTACAATGAGCACCTGAGCAATGAACAAAAACAAAATAGTAAAATTAAGAATTTAATGGTACAATATTTTAAACATTTAGGAGCAATCTGAATAAGCACTATTAATCTTAATAGCACAGTTTATAAATGCTCACCAGGAACAGAGGCATTCTCATGAAAAATCTTTTATTAGAATTCAGTAATGAATTAATTTTTAATAAGACAATGATCCTGTTGGCATTAAAGGTGATTTTCCTTTCTTCATACATTAAAAAAACTACCAAATTTCTGCAAGTGGTTAACCTCTAGTCATTAGGTATAAAGAATTATTATTTTTCATACATTGTAAAGGTTGCATCTGCAGCACAGGTGACATAACATGAAAAAGAAAATAATGTATCACTTAACAGTGCAAATAGGGTTCAACTCAGTGGAATAAGTTACCTTAGAGATTTATTTCAGTGGAGGAACAAATCTTAGTTTTTGTATTAAGTTCAAAACAGAGTTGCTTTTTAAAGCATTTTCATAAATATATTCATAGGTATATACATATATACAAATATTTAATAAGTATAAATATAAGCATTTAATAATAAAATTATTTTTAATAATTTACATTCTAAATGTTTCCTAGATATATTTGTAAGTCTGATACTGATATTTAAGTATAACTTAATTGTATATTTATTCTTTTCCTTTTTTATAGTTCTAAAATTTTAGAATTTTACTTATCTAAATTATTGAGTTCATAATGTTGCATGACAACAAGAACATATTTTCTCTTGATTTTGTAGTCTACCTTTTCTAAATCATAATAATTAAAAAACCCTCAAGTGCATAAATTAATGAAAATCTTGATTAATTAGTGAATTCTCTCTCTACAAAAATTATTCTTCTAGGTATGTTATATGACAAGCTGTCTTCAGACTTATCCTTCATATCAGTTGGGTTTTCCCTACTGAAAAGCTATGTGAAAATCTTTAGAGAAGTATAGAATTATTTAATGATGCTGCCCATAAAATCTTTTTTTGTTATGAATATTTTCTCTGTTCGCCATTGTATTATGTGTAAAAATTTATCAATATTTATTTAATAAAGAAAGTACTCAGTGGAAGAAAATTTGTAAACAAAAGAGCTAACATATGTAGTCCTACAGGATTTGTGGTTTGTGTTTGGTTGGTTTTTTTTTCTACAAGCCTCTCAACCTGTTATTTAGACATCAAGAAAAATACACTTTGATTCATAAATACTTCATTAATATGTTCATAATAAACAAACCTGAGGTTAGTTGTTTGTATCTGAGAGCTCCATTTTCAAAATGTCATACAAAAATACCTTTATAAATATTAATGGTACACAGAAAAGTTCTTTGTGACAAAAAACAACAGTATGAATGTTAAACATAGCACTTGCTGAATCCTAACTGGTTTAACTGTCATGTTTCATTTGAAGGCAATAGAGCAAGGACAGATTAAAGCATCTCAAGATCTGGCCTGGTAAGTACAGTAAGAACCCTACCCTTATAAAAAGCATTGAGGAAATGCTTATGGTCCCCACCAAAGTGCTTGTACATCTAAACCAGTCTGATTTGTCAGTCTGTTCCCTAATTTCTGTTGGTTTGTTTATTTTTTTTATATTCATAGCAAAAAGTCTCTTGCTTTTGTCTCCTCTTTCTTTGAATAATAAATGAGATATTTGCAAATTATCAGGGAAGAGGCGCTCCTGTTTACCACTGTCATATTCAATACACAGTTGCATCTTACAATTTAATGTTTTACACCGTGTTTCAAACTGACAAAAATTAAATGCAATGGTGAGAAATCACAAAACAAGAACGAATATTTGAATGAAGCGGTAAATGCTGGGAAAACAGAAACATGGACAGAAAGCAACACATTTAAATATATGTCAAGCTTTTCACCTCTGCTATACAGTATAAATAACATGGGAGCATGTGGCTGCACTATTTGAAAAGACACATACCATAACATTCTGACATATTCAATAAGCTGTTGAACAGGACTAAAATGCTAAGAAAATAGATGAGTGGTAAGGAAGAAATATGTCAGCATGGCAGGACACACGAAAGAAAGGGATGATCCCTTGCATCACTTCTGAAGCATCAAAACCAGTATACATATGAGATAATATGCGAAAATTGATTTCACAAACCAAATCTGTTGTCTCAAATTTGACAGAGATACCCTGTCCTGCCATCGACAAAAACATAACAATGCTGGAGAAAATTTAATTTTCTTCTAAAGGTCAAACCATTGTATCTATTGGACCAGATATATGAATCTGCATATTCACTAAAAAAACTGCATAACACCAATTGTCTGTTTCCAAATTATACATCTATTGAAGCTACTATCTTTCAGAAGCTTAAATACTAGCATAAGTTATGCCAGGTCCTGTTTTCCTCTCAAAGCACTAGTTTCTATAAGTACATATATATTAAGAAAAAAAGGAAATGTCAAACAGAGATGCTCCAGCAATATAGTGAATGATTTACCTGGTAAGCTCAAAAGCTCAAAATGTCACTTTTATTCTTTCAGTAATATGAAGTATCATACAGCAAGTTTTAACTGTCTTTTGTCTTCTTCTTTTTTTTTTTTTTTAAACAGGTTAATGTCTTTCAGATGCCTTTAAAGACATACATTTTTATTTCTTCTTAAAACTGCCTCCTTTGACTGAAAGTAGTGTGAAAGAACTGTAGTTTGGCTTTTCAAGAAATAGCACTGTCTCTTAACCATATACAGAAAAATGATTATCCCAACAGAAAAAGCACACAAATAGAGTTCTGTCTCCTGCAGCAAGGGCTACCCAAGTGTTTGGGTTTTTTTATATTAGAAAGCAAGAGAAGCTGGATGAGAAAGCTAATAAAAGAAGAAAATAACAACCGCAGTGAAATATGAAATCTCTGCTCTATTGACCTCAATGCAGACCAAATTGACTTCAATGTGGTCAGAGTCTCACAGTCATCTGGTGAGGCTGAACTCTAAGTGCTTGGTGTCAGGAGTCATCACAGTCAGGGACCTGAATTCCTTGGTATTGCAAGTTGTGTGTCACTTGCCTTCCTCCTCTGTTTATATCTAACAAGCATCCACTCTTGTTTCTCTTGGACTATTTAATCCAAGGTCATCTTTTGCCAGCATCTTTTCATCTGACACAAGTCTGTAACTTTCTAATCAAGGCTCCCAGCTCTTCCAGACCTCTTTTTCCAGCCAGCATTGCCTGCCTTGTAAATCAATGATATTTTTTTTGTTCCAAATCAGCTTCTCTCCCCTGCTTTCCTTAGGTGTCTGACCTTATTGTAACCATCCATCTGTGCTAAATCTCCACCCTTGCACCACTATTGCTCACCTGCTAAATTAATCCTGCCATCCTATATCCATGCTATTTGAATTTAATAATGTGAAACATTTTTTAAGTCCCGTTTGTGTTAATGTAAATGGTTTTAAATTGCCTAGCTAAATCACAGCAGAGATTGGATAAATACAGCTTGGAAGATGATATACAAGCTGAAGGGAAGGAAAAAAAACCTTTTTGAGATGAAGCAAGCATATGTCAGTTATTTCAAATCAAATACAATCTTCAAGAAATTGATTTGGGGGTAAACGTGAAAACATTGAAGTTATCAGTTTAGTGCAGAGTAACAATAAAAAAAAGGTAAACAAGGCACAGAACAGGGAAAGAATGACTAGTTTAATGTATCAATTTATGCATGGGACCCTTTATATACTTGAAACATCTAGGAAAACAGTGCTCTAGAAAGACACTGATTTATGAGTCCAGAGAACTGGAAATATCCGAGACACTTTGCAGGGAAAAAAGTTATTCTGATTGGAAGTGTGTTTGGAATGAGAGGAGTCAGTTCAAATTAAGTCCAGGAAATACTGCAAAGTATATTTAACTGAACCTTAAAAGTATTTTCTGCTTCTCATATGAGTTTCCTATCAGCAATATTTCATGAGTAACTTCTTTATCAGTATGAATTGATCAACCAGTGAAGTGAATCCTAATTTGGAAAACACACACTTTATCCATAAGTAAAATACATAAAGTCACTATGACTAATTCCATGCCCTCAAATATTTATGCATATACAAACAGAAGTACAGGAAAACAGATCAAAGCATAGAATCGCAGAATAATATGGGGTTGGAAGGGACCTCTGGAGATCATTTAGTCCAACCCCATTGCCAAAGCAGGTCCACCCAGAGCAGGTTGCACAGGAATATGGGCAGGCACACTGGTACTTGCACCAGCCTGAATAAGATAAAAAGCATCAATCTAACGTAAACATACCAGCACGTCCTGAGACAACAAGTATGTGGAAAATGTAACGCGATCTACATATCACAACTGTCTCTAGATTCTCGGCATGAGTGAATTTTGTGCCTAATACTGTATTTCCTCAAGACAGAGGTAACAGCTGTCATCGACATACAAACAGCAAGATTCTGTGATCTCCTCTTCTCTATCCTAGTTCCTCAGTAGGTTGGAGTTAAGACGTGGGAAAAAGAAACATGAAATCAGTACAGCATTCATTAAAAGTGTCATAAAAATTCTTAGTAAAAGAACGCTTCGCATACAATAAGTATACAACTTCAATGTCTTTAGACAAAAAAAAAAATCAGCATTTTTCAGAACAATTTTACAGCCTTCCAATCTATATTTTTAGCTCAATACTTTTACCACAGTAATGACACATTTGGGTGTGCATTGATAAGAGTTTGGTAACAAGTTAAGCATGGATGACAGCCATCAAAGGGTAAAGGTGATCTATGAGATACATGCAGTATTGTACAACAGTGAATATAGACAGATGGTTATTAAAAAAAAGATACTGAATATGCAACAATGATTGTTATAGCTTGAGTACATTTTCAGTACATCAATAAAGCACACCAATTTAAAACATACAGCAAGAGATAACAGTAAATAGAAAAATACAGAATGTAACACAAAAGAATTGATTACCTATTTATAGAAGGGAGCCATTGCCAACTTCTTTGACCTTAAGTTGCCCTCTGGCTGCATATGCCATGTGCTGTTTGCTCCCGAGAATTCACGTTGCTTGTCATTTTCACTGATTAATGGAAATTATAGTGACAAATCCTGAATTCAATTCTTTCCTAAAGGTGTCATATAATCAATATATTTGCATTCACTCACAAGCATTGATGAGGAGGAGTATGATACTCTGAGTTTATCCAAGAATAAATAATCTTAGTTATAAATATAAGAATTATCCATCACTCCTACTTATTTTCCCTGTCAACTGCCTGCCAGAATTTTTTCAAGCTGGAACCAGGCTACTGGACATGGTGCACTGCCTAGATTGCAGGAATAGGGTGAACAGGTTTCAGATTATAAATTATTGCCACAGTCCCATATGGCACACAATCTTCCTGCAAGGCCAAACAATGAACCCCTAGATTTCACATTGCTCTTTTATGAGTCATCAGAATTAGCAAGTTTGAAACAAGCAGCACCTAGAAGACATGAAGCAAAGCTCACTCAGCAGAATTGAGCTGTAATATCGCTCTCAATTTATAGTTTGTAACCCAATTCTGAGTCGATCTTTGCCTCAAAATTGCCACTAAAGCTGAAATAACCAACAGAGACCTTTCTAGAACTGCTGCAAACAGCAACCTGAATCATAAAACTTGCACACAAAAAAATCTACTACCCTGCTTAGCATGACCAATTGAGCTAACACTTTTTCTGGTTACAATAAAGGACAAAATTTGAACTTAAGGAACTATCGAAGATTAGACCTCTATGCTCCAAAAAACCTTGAAATAAACATTCTTCAAAGTACCAGCAAGAAAGACAAGAACTATGATTTAAAAGTTGTGTGAGCATTATCTGTAGTTCATCGTTCGCACTGCTAGGAAGATTCCTGTGAGGATGAGAAGCGTTCACTGTGCCATTATTCAGCCATGGCACATACATCTCCCAGTAAGCCGTACGGAAGAGACAATGGAGCGTGACCATCTGTAAGTCTGAAATGGATTATGAGGCTTGCTGATTATACGCCCTTCACTTTTTAAAAAATACGTATTCCCACTTTTTAAAGAGACTTTCCACCCAGTAATAAATGTCTCTGAGAGAGAAGAAATAACAAAACTTTCAAAAAAAAAGTATTTACTTCTATCTGATTGTAAATGCATAAAGTTGCATTAATAATAAAAGAGGATACACTTCTTGGTGAAAACCAAATGGAAATGGACACACCCGGTTACACCAGGAATTCCTTACCTCACTCAATTGTGAACATCATAATTAAACACCATTATAGTGATTCAGGACTGAAGCCCATACTTTCAAGCCTTTCTTCATCCTGAATTGACAACAAAATTTTCTATTCCTCAAGATTGTAGATTAGAGACATAAAAATCAAGTACAGAACACTCTCACGGGTATTACCTAGATAGTAACAAATGTTGTCTCTTTATGTGTCCCAGCAGCACTGACAGTTGCTAACACTGGGCCGTTCATATGTCCATAGTCAAAGGTGGAGGGGGATCCACATTATTTGGAATGTGGAACTCACCGGTCCTTTTCCCAACTGTAAACTAAAAGACCAGGTTTTCTGTCCTTTCATCTGCCTCTATTTCCTAGGGAAATATTCATAATGCTTCAAAAAGATACTTTACTAAAAAGATCTGTCAAAACAGATGCAGCCCATTACAATGGTGAATAAAAACAAGCAATTTGTTTAGTGTCACTTGGCTGACGCTTCTAACTTCAGGAAAGGTCGCTGGAAGAAGCCAAATAATTAGACAAAAGTTGCAAATTTAAAGTACAAAGAGAAGCAACAACATACTTAAATTAACTTTCCCACTGTATGAATTTTTCAGCCATCAGCAAGTCAAAAGGTGCAGATTTAATCTATTTCTAAAAATGAATTCTAGCAGAAAACCATTTTTAGTTGGTCATCATAAGAAGGGAATCATCAACATATCTATCTCCAGAATGGTGTAAAGGGCCTATAATTTCTTGGTTTCAATGTAAAATATTCTTAACCAATCAATCTGAAACAGCACCCTGAAACTGCTACTGGCAACATGTGCAATGGTAATCTGAACAGTAAATTTCAGAAGGAATTCATTCAAGTCACTCCAGGTCTAAAATCATATGTTGCCCAACAATTCTGGTGGCTGTCTGCTCCTCTCTGTGTGTGAGCATTGTTCATCGATTAAGGTAGAAAGCTAATTTTAAGCATTTTGATAGAAATCTTTTCTTAATACCAGTTGTTAATCATTGGCTTCACTTGGGAAAAGATAATGTCTGAAACTGCATCTATTAAAGTGTGTGTCAGTAACCAGCTGGAATGATTGAGGGATGACTGAACACATACATAGATACTCCAAAACCACGACATATGGTATATTATCCATTCGGGAATCTTACACTTTTATTCAGTCTCCCTGTAACATTTAAAATGTTCACAAGCTTGAATAAAAAAGTCTGTTGTCAAAAATATAGAACAAACAAGAACTAGTTAATAATTTGGCATGATATATGTGGGTCATTGCTATGACTGAAGCAACCACATAGTCTCCTTTATTTCTTACCTCCTTTTTTGAGAACTGAATTATCTAATGAAATAATTAAATATATTTTCTTTATGCAGTATATACATTTACAGGCTCTTACTTCCAAAGAGAGCATTAGATATACCTACATTTCTTAAATAATTAATCTTCATTTTTGAGTCTGAAAGAGGTAGCTCAGCTCAGGTGTGAATTCTAATTACTTTCCAAGACTATTTCTCCTTTTAAATTATTTATGCAGAAATTTCTATTAAACAGTTTGATGTTTCTATGTAAATATTCTAAACATGAAATGGTATATTGATCTTTCCCTGGCACATTTCTGTGACCAGATATAACAAACAATTGCTATCGCAAAAAGAAATACTATGCCTGTTATCTAATTCCAGGTCATAAACAGATAGCATAGTGCGAAACTCTGCTAAACTGCCAATGACATTGAATAAGTTCAAGGTAATAAAGTTGCTCTTACTGGATAGAAAACTACATTCCAAAACCACACTTTTCAAAAGAGAAAAGACTGGGAAACTGAAGATCTTGCATTATGTGGGATATTAGGGAAAAAAAACCAAACAAGCTATTTTTTCTCAGGTGCTTATACAGGCTTCTCCAATTTGGAATGCAATTTGATTCTGAAATTATGTAGAGTATTATTTTGAGAAGACAAGGGAAAGAGCTCCTCTTGCTTTTGTCCTGAAGATTACCAGGAAAGGCACCTGATAGCTTCAGCTTTCTTTTGAGCTGGCTCTTTCCACATACACAGTGATTCGGCTTTGAATGTGAATAGATACTACATTTTTTTTTCCCCTCTTGGCAAGTAACTAGTCAATTGCTTTTCTGGATGTCACTGAAATGACCCTTAATTAAGTTAATTTAAAAATTGCATAATTAACATGAGTTATTAACATGACTGTACTTGTAGAAACTGCATATACTAATGAATTATTAGATACTTGAAGATTTATGGACTGTGCCCTCGTGCCCATAGAAGATACAAAGTGTGTCAGGGCTTCCTGGTTTATATACTTTTTGAGAGGTCTGCACAAATATAAGGGTTTGGACAAATATAAACTGATATAGCCTGGTGTTAAGAGTGTCGGATTTCAAGGAAGAATGCATGATCACTTCCAAAATAAACTTCCAACTAATTGCCTAGTTTTTTTAGAGACATTTGGACTTGTTTATTCATCTTGGTGACTGGGTCACAAATCTCCCCAGACAGAAGAGGAAATGGAAACTATTTTCAGAAGAAATTAATGGGAGAGCCAATGAGGATTTCTAAAACTAACATCCATCTTAAAAACTTTTTTCCAAGGACCACATTGCTTTACCCATATTTCTATTTAGATATGGGCTTAATAAATTTCTGCCTGCTGACCTTTTAACAGTAATGTCAGATTTTTTAAAATGGTTGAGTATTTAGCTCAAAAACCTCTTACCAGAATCTTCTGAATTAAAATTTTACCTTTGTGGATTTTAGATTACAAGTCCCTTCTTTTTCCACCACATACTATACTGAATTATCTTTTGTTGTCTATCCTAAAATCCTCATGTTAGGCTATGTCTGGAATGTCCTAATGAGTCATTGCTTCCTCATTTTCAGTGAAAAGCTGTTATCATTATGCTATAAGACTTCGTTCTTGAAAAACAGATTTGATTATTCTTCAGTCTGAGAATTTCAGGGATACATTTTAACAGCTTCCCCCCACACACACCCGCTGTCTCTCTTGCTCAGTAACCTTTAAAAAGTAGCAGAGCTTTGAGTTTTAGAGTTTTCTTATAAAAGTGGAATGCTTTAAGAGTTACAAAGCACATCAAGGAGTTCCTAGAAATCAAGAAAAAGAACTCATTTCTAACTGAAGAGCCCTAAATTCATCCTATATTCAGATTGATAGCTTCTTATCAGATTGCAATTATTTGCACTATATAAAATTCCATCTGAAGTAATCGAAGTCCTTCCATTGCTTGGAATGGAAGTGTTCCCTTTCATTTCTTTCCCCACATTTTTTCTGGGTTTCACTCAGCAGTACTGAAAAGTAAAGCAAAAATAAGAATACATTAAAAAAATAATAATCTCATGGAACAAGAAGTACTAGAGATGATATGACAAAATCTTAATTTCATAAAATTTCCAGTCTAGTTTCCAGAGCAGAAAGTGATCTTTTTCCCTCAAGCCTGCCTCCTGCACTAAAATTATATTTTCCCTGTTAGTCAGCACAGTTTATTAGAGTCAGCTTTCTGTTTTTCACATAGTAGAGTAATATTGTCTTCAATCTCTAGATAAATACTCCTATTTATGTGAGTCCTGGAGGTATTTCTAGGTATGCAAGGTTTGTAGGTAGAAATCAAAGCTTCCATGAAAGAGTATTCTTACACATTTAGGTAAGAGATACCATTTTATGCTCAGAGCCAGGTATATTTCTCTCTGTTCAAAAGTGGTTTAGGCCCCTTGACAAAGAGTTTGCTAGAAAACTCTTTATAGCCAAAATGAGTAATATGGCCTATAGTGCAATCAAATGCACTACAAGTGAAACTCGCAGTGGAGCTTCTCATGGTACCTTCCCTCATTTACCCATCATTAGGCTCATGGAATCTTGTTATACTATACTTTATATATATATATATATATTTCTTTTTAATTTAAGGCATACAAAATGCAATGCCCCTTCCTACACCAGAGTGCAGTCTAAGATCACTGATATTCTTTCAAACTTTTGACATACCAGTAGTATGAGAAAGATTAGTTTAGTCCAGGCTTCGATCATAAAAGAAGATGGATTTGGTCTCTGCCTGTAAGATAACTGGAGCAAGATCAGCACATAAATAGGAAGAGATACAGACTTTGACCTTTTATTTACTCCACATGCAGTAATAACAGGTGATTTCCATCTGACAACCCTCATGGCCTCTTGAAGCATTTGTGGTACATTACTGATTGCATCAAAAAATACTGGCACAGAGTAGGTATTAGCACAAGGCTGGAAATAGTGGAGTAATTGGGGCAGGGAGGTGGCAGAGGAGGAACTGTGGCAGACTGATCTGCTGCAACATTTGCTCCTCTGGAATTTTCCCTTTCTAAGTCAGAGACAATAGACAAAGGATAGAAGAACATGCCCAGATATAACACTAGTGCGAATCTGATACCCTACAGGCCTACAGAGCTAGAGATAAGGACAGTAAACCCCTGCAGATTTTGGAAACTTCTGAAAGGTTTTGCCTGTGTGTGCACATGCATTTGTAACGAGCTTCAATTACATACAGCTTCCCTTAGCACTATGCAAGTTCATGAAACAAGGTAGCTACTTTTATATGCCATTTGTCCCAAAATAAATAGAAATATTTCTTTAATAATAATAAAAATAGCTTATCCCAACATATAGTGCAAAATACAATCCCTACTAGAAAACATTATTCAAGGTTTGTACAAATGTTTTGTATGAAAAATGGTGTAATTTAATGTGTAATGCTCAGAAGGTTAAAATACCCCCTTCTCTGCCATTTGGTCTAAAGAAGAGCACATCAAGATTCATTTATGCCGTGAAGTACAAGTTCGCTCCCACAATAGGTCCTATGGAAAATAAATCTCAGTAGTTTTCTTAAACTCTCCGTCACTTGAAAACCAAAATCACCTTTGTATTCTCTGCAGAGCTTAAATATTCTGTTTGCCTGAAAGCAATGTGTACTCTCATGTCTTTTTTATGCACAGTAATTTTATTAAGGTGATTTTATTTTCAAAGGAAATTGAACAAAGCAATTTAAAGGCTCTCAGAGGAATAATGAACAGTAGTGAATTTTGGTGGATGAAGGAGTTATTTCCTATTTATTTTTATATTACATGTCCAAATCAGAAATACGCCTATAAATGATCAAGCAGGAAAGAACAACATAATCTCCAGGATAAAAAGACAAAAATAACTGCCACATGGAACAACAGATATGCTAATAAGTATTTTGATAAGGGAATCAAAGTAGAATTGAAACTGCATGATTAAAGAAAAACTGTATTTAAGAAATGGGGGAAAACACCGGTACACTTCAAACAAAAGTAATTACTACGTAGAATGTGTTTAAAGGTGGGATACATTAACAAACAGTTTTCGAAAAAAACCCATGAGAAATAGATTACCTCAAAGAAGCCTACCACAGAGAATACTTCTCAGGTAAAAACCCAAAACTGAAAAAATAGATTTGTTTCTTTGCGGTCGTGTCTGCAACTGGAAATTAAGCAGAACTGACTTACAACTGGAATGATATCCACGCTTCCCTTAGAGAATTTCAGAAATGAAAGGACTGGAATGCAAAAAAAAAAAAAAAAATATGGAACAGCGTACTAGTTTGTGAATGTAATGAAGTAATACATCAAAGGAGAATTGTGGAAATCATTAAAAACATCACTAACAATACTCTAAAAAGAATCACACATCTCCTTTGTATTAATGTTGGGAGAAATAAAACCAAGCAATGCAATTTCAGAAGAAATCCAAGAAAGCTAAGCCAAAAGAAAGATCTATGTTTGGCACACCAGAGGAAGAATCAAACAAGAACATTCTAGATTTTCAAGGGAAGAAAAAAGAGAAACATTAGTGACAGCCAAAGAAGCTAGAGAGACTAAAAAGATTGTTATTGTTTTCAGGTATTAAGAGGAAAGCAGAATTGGAAAACTAACAAATTGTTGCTAAGGACCAGTCTCAGTGACTTCAGAGGTACTGCACATGGATCAGAAAAGATGGCAGTAGCAGATTAACGCCCTCAGAAAAATACATAAAAATGGGCAAGTGAGGAGTCTAAGATTGGTAAAATTGATCTGGTTTATGGAATTTGTTTTAGATATAAGTAGGCAGAAAAATTATTTCATGCATTAAGCAATGGAGGAGTTATCAAACCAATAATGATAACAGCAACAGTAAAACCTCCAATATTGCATGTGTTTGTAATAGCAGTTGCTAAGGGAATACTTAGAAATTATGAACATACAGGACTTAGAAGACATGGGGGGGAAAAAAGCAAATTTAAGTAAAGTAATAATTCCTCCATATATTGTATACAAAGTCTATGGAAGTTTTGAGAAGCTGCCAAGAATAAATAGCAAATGGATTACTAACTAAAACCAGCAGATGATGATCTCATCATTCTCAGAATCTCCTTTGATCTTCCTTAAAAAGTGGCCAAATATAGACAGAACCAAATATCTAGTGAAAGTGAAAGAGCCCATAGCAGTTTGGTCATGTTTCTACTGCAATCCCTTTCATATACAGTTCACTTTTCCTTTTTAATAGAATTACAGAAATTGAATACCGTGGAAAAAATGTCTTTGTGATACATTCAGGTAGCTTTCAAAAACTTTAAAAGTGGTCTCAGAATAATCTTATTTCTGAAGCAAATAATTAGGTGCTTCCATGAAATCAGGTATTTAGTACTACTTCAATCTTAGAATTTCAGAAGGCAGCACAAGCAAGAAGTCAGGGAAAATTATCAAAAAGATATATACAAAGTGTTTCAAGCAACAGGAAAAAGATAAAAATGCAAATGAAACTATGAAAAAGAAATAATGGATAAGCCTGTGGATCTTGATCCAAACCTCATTTAAAGCAACAGGAGTATTTTTGCTGCTGCCAATGGATTTCATATGCGTACAAAAAAGTGATTTCCTAAGCTACAGGCAAAGGAAAAAATAATAAGAAAGAAATATTTAATGGGAGAAAAGAGTATGGAAGAAAAGAATATTGCTGATAAGATTAACATTAACAGGCAGAGTAACCTGCTTGACAAGAACTATAGATGGCAAGTTTCTATAGATGCTGTTTAAGATTTATATACAGAAACAATTGTGACAATTGTATTTCTCGTACAAGTACCTCCATTCTTAAAATCTGTAGTTTATTAATTCTTTAAAGAAATTAGAACTTCTTTCATTTTTACTTGAAAGTAATATTGAATTTTTATATGGACAGTGAAAGAAACATTTAGATGAGAAAATACAGTTTTAAACCTATGGGACACATCAGAAACCCAGTGACATCTTCTTATAAAGTTTCTCTCTGACTTGAGCATGTTTTCAATGACTTCTAAATTAGATTATAGGGAACTGAGTAGACCACAGCACCATTTCAAGTTTCAGTAGATATGAGTATTCAACTGACTTTCTGAAATGCTCCATCAGGGTGGAAGGAACTATGAAGGTTGTATGTGGTTTCCCCTGCTAAGGAAGGGGAAAGAAACACCTAAGTAATTTTTTTTATTTTTTGTTTCCTAGTACAAAAAGCATATTATTTCTTTATTTCTATATTTAATTGCTCCAGAAAGTTTTGCTAAGCTATTGTAAACACCACAACTTTTAGGTGTTTAATTGTTCTATGTAGAGAACTAGTGGAGAAGCAACTGTGCTGATAGAGGTTGAAATAAAAGCAAACTCTGGAAATCAATCACAATGGCCGGCCACATAAATATGCTCAGTGCATACTATAGCAATTATCTTGTAAAAGGAAGGGGGGGGGGGAAATAAACAACAGCTTTTCAGTACACAAATTAATATTATTTTTATAAAGCACCTATTATTCTTGACCATTTACAGCTTGAGCCTCTTGAGTTTCAACACAAGTCATATGCTTATGTGTAGCAAGTTAATGAGTATAGCTCTCATTAACTGGCTGTTTAATTTCAGTATTATTTCCATAGAACAATATAAATATAATGAGAAAAAAAAGGTAAATTAAAGAAGGATGCTACATATTTCATTCTGGTTTTTTCATTTTCCTTTCTCTCTGTGATACAGTGACCAGAGAATATAATTAATAGTAGAGCATGGACAGGTAATGGCAATGGGTTCAGAATGCTGCAGGAAGTTACTGCCCTTGACAGCTGATTGAGTGCAGACTTGTCATCTATTGCAAAGCAAAATCAAAATATTTAGCATAACATTTCTTGCAAGGATGGACTGCTGAGTCCATCCTCTGTAGGCAAAGTAGGAAGTATTCAAAATACTTTCTTTGTTTTTCCAGTCTTTAAACAAAATGCATTCCATATGAAGATATAAACACATCATTAAAATGCAAGTTAAAATATTATTAATACTAAAAATGTAATTCTATAATCATTATTTATTCCCATGAAAATTGTGGCAGTCACAAAATCCAAACTGCTTGACTAAGCCATGTAGAACAAGTACTACATTTCTGCCAAGAGTATCCACCCCTGTCAGCTTCCACTGGCAAAAATGACAGTTGTAGAAGAATCAAAGACTTGTCTACTAAGCAATGACTTCCCATTAGTGTGACTGAAAAGTTTCCTTAGCTTTTTTTCTTCCCCAGAAGCAGCTACTTCAGCTTAATAATACAGTAGGACAGCTACAGAAAACACACTCAGAATTACCTGGTTATCAAGTATTTGGTTAGTCACTCTCCTCTGAACAGTACTTCTAAGGAAGCCATGTTACAGTTACAAAACTATTGCTTGATTACATACTTCGTTTGATCTGAGAAATTAAACATTGATCTGAAATTAAACATTTGATCTGAGAAATTACATATTGAGTTACACACTGAATTGACTGTTTAAAAAATGCTTTAAGGGGTTTGCCAATAGAGAGAGGAGGAGTAAAGCATTAAGGGATACATCAATATTGAAAGAAGCGAGACATATTACATAAATTGAAGAGTATTTGTTCCGGAGGTAGTCAGTTGTCTTCCCCTTCTCATATTGCTTGAGAAAAAAATTCTCTAAAAAAAATGTAGGCTGTTTCAGAGAAGCCCAGGCTGAAGGGACACAGGTGGGTCTACTACAGGAATTCCAGACCTTCCTCTAAATGGCTCAGATCTGTTGCAGAAAAATTGCAAACCTCTGCTTCCCTTTCCTACATTCATTTCTGAGTAGAACTGAAGCATTTTTTAATGATGATATCTTAACATAAAAGACGATACTTCTCCAAAGTACATCTGACAGCTTAAAATCATGCAAGTCTCTCTGTGCTGAGAAAAGTGGCTTTTGTACAGTAGTCTCAAAGATCTTTACAATGATCATTGCCCTGAGCAGACAGGGACTCAACTTTAAATTTTATGTTAATATTTGCGCCGAAGTAATATTAAATTAAGATTAATTCTGAGATATTAAACATGTATGAATAAAACAACAAGGAATTGAAGTTTAAGAAATACGTGCAAGTTGCTGAGTCTGAGTCACCCCACTTAACATTATTTTATATCATTTATTGCAATCAAAATGTTGTTTATTTACTCCAAGGAATCCTGTGTCCTGTTACACTGCATACCAGCCACTCTAAATCTGACAAACAAGATGCAGATTTTGGTGAGGGGTTTTATGTGTAACTCTTAATTTTGCTTTCCAAGTCCAAAGCTATTTCCAAAGGTTCTATCCATGTCACTAGAAAATGCTGTAGTTTTCTACATTACTTTATTTGACCTATAATTTATACAAGTCAATACTACCTACCATTTTATTTCTAGGACAAGCTTTCAAGTAAGCTAGGTGCAGTACCCTTCAATGACATGTGCTCTCAAGTGATTCAATGCAATTTTATAGTACATCAGGTTTATTTAAAAGACGAAATAGTGAGTTTTGCTTATATATGATTTAAAAAAAAATTCTTGTGATTTTTTCCAGAAGAAAATAATTACAAATATATTAAATGCTATGGGAAATAACATTTACTAGAGATGTAGGGTTTTTTTGCTGTTTCAGGGTCTGTTTTCTGAGAAGGCTTGAAGAAATTGAGTTGTTACTGTTGAGTACTGGTGAAGAATTCCAAGTAATAGCGAGTAATTTAGCTCCACATTTTCCAGAAAATGTAAAGTAAAATGCTATTTACTTTCTCTGTACTAAAAATGTTTTCCATTGTTACTAACTTATACTGCAGTATATCCAAAGCTCCCATTTGTGTGTGGAGTTCATTGTGAATAGTGCTGAACACCCAGAGTGTTATACTCTACAAATATTACATATGGATTAAGGCTGAAAGCCTATTTCAGTTTCTTCTTCAGCCAAAGATTTTGTCTACGAGCTTCGTAAACCTGTTCAACTTCTTTCTTCTAATCCTTTCACCTGTGTGGTCATGTCTAAGATATTCAGCACAGAAACTTACAGACATTAAGATTTCTTACCATTTGTACTCAATTTCTCTCTTCATCTGTTTCAGACCTTACATCTCCAATACTGCTTTTGTCTTTAAAACTTCACTGTGAATCAGATAGAATTGGGAGAGCAGGAAGCTGAAATAATTCAGGGCAGCCAAAACCTATGTAATGGTCCTTAGAATTAGTTTGCAGCTGTAATAGGTCATCTCCTCACTACTGCAATCCTCCTTCCTCCTCCTGTAAAGGTAATAATGGTCAGAAAACAAGAGTCCATACCCTAGCTTCTCTTGAAGTCTATCCCCTTCCTTTTCTGATGAGTCTATTTGTTAAATTTTCAAAAATACTTTTTTCTTAATTTTTAGTAGCATATTGAGGGAAGCAGTCAAAATTTAAAGGATCTTTAAATCTTTAAACTAAAAGCACAAACAAGGTATAAACCAGTACTGATTGAAGGGAAAAAAAAAAAAAAGATGATGAAAAGGTAAAAATCACACACAAACATATTCCATAAAATTCCATTTGCAATCAAAAATTCAAAACAATAATCAATTTCTACACTCCTTTTTATGCTTACTCATGCCCATACACACTCTTCCCTCTTGTACAACACTGAAAAATACAGGGAACTTGTAGCAGGGAAATTCCCAAATAAGACAATTAAGCCTTACAGTGAGAGTGGTCCTTCAAATGTCATTTTAAGTTGTACTTCAGCTCTGCCTAGATTCCTATCTCAATTAGTATTGGGCGATCAGATCTGAAAGGGAGCCAGCTTCGCCTGTCCTGCTGTCTAGAATACAGCACCCAAGCATATCAATTGATAAGTAGTATGCTGGGAGACACAAAGAAAGCACTCCAGAAAACACATTGCTCCACTTCCTTACAATTGTCACCTTATTAAAGAATTCTACATTATTTCTGCTAACTAGGGTTTCAGTTGTTAGTGGATATGTATCACAAATTAAAGATGATTGATGATGGTTTCCAGAATGCCCCAGAAAAAGCAAACACCTCAGGTACCAAACTCCTGGAAATGAACCTGTGTTCACACACCTCCTCTGTGACCTAACAAAGTCTAGTGATGCTTGATCCAACTCTTTGCACCTCCTACCTCTGAGCCTAGTTGATGAAGTCCATAGAAGAGAGGAGCTTTAATTTTTTTTCTTTTCTCTTATCCCCAAGAAATTAGTATGCCAAAATAGACCAAAGACCAGAGTTTATGGTATGCTGACGGTTCACAACTACATCAGCAGCCAATGTATGAATAAAATACTTCAGAAAAGATACTTAGCATTTAATAAAATTTGGCTTCAAAACTTCTATCTTACTAACATGCAAAGTTCTGATCCCTGTTATACTGTACCAACAAATCCATTGTACTAAACCAGCTGCACACAAAGCTACACAACTAAAGCTGTAAGATCTCAACACAAAATACTGAAGCCTCTTTTACAGTGAAGCCAAAGACATTTTTCTCCTCTTGTTTGAACCTCTCAGTATTTTCTCATAAAGCTTTCATAATATGAAAAACCATTATTTGTTCACATATGGTAAATGTTAGATTAGCATGCCAGTAAAACTTTCAAATGTAAGTGGATCATCTTTGATTTAAGTTAAAGTATTCATTAACTGCATTTTACCAACTAGAAATTAGAAGTAATTATGAGTATGCAAATAGTCATGGAGCAGGGACGCTTCTCCATTAACAAGAGAGAAATTACTTGCTGTTGGCATGACACACAATGCAACCTGCTACAGTCCTATGATAATGTTGCAGGCACCATTAGCAATTGTGGCAGCTATTGCAATTCTTTCAGCACGTTATCTCCTATGAATGAAATTATAACATACCATAGGACTTCTCAGAAATTTAGACTCCTTATTCTAGATAACACTACATGAAGCTAGGACTCAGCTTTGAGAAGTACATAATCACCTGTCTAACTTTATTTTTATAAGCAGAGTCAGTGATGTTAATGGGGATAACTCCTGTGGTTAGCCAGGCATGTTTTTAACTGCTTTGTCAAACTGGCATACTATCCCAGCGTGCACCTGAAGACAGCTAATAATATGCAGGCAATGCTCTATATGCACGTATCTGTACTCACGAAGGAAGGAAATAATTTATTAAAATGCAGTGAGTGAATTAAGCTGTTTCTTCACACAATACATCTATACACCCATTCAGGGTATATCCATTATGTGAGTTCAACACACTCCAACATCACCAAAGCAGTGAAGCAGACTCACCCAAGACTCACTTGCTGCCAGCCACTTTCTCACAGCTGGAATCCCCCTGTTCTCCAGACTGACAGATATTCACATCTAATATGCTGCCTGTTTTCATTATCTGAAGCTTCCGCCGCATATTTATATTTCCTTCCTCCTTTCTCACTTCTCCCCACATCCCAATACAGCTTTTCTGTTCCTGCGCTAGGTCTCCTGTCACAATTCAAACAACAAAGTAGGAATTGCATGGAGAAGACAGCTGCCACACAGCTAGCCTAACCTGGCTCTGTATAAGCCCTTTTTTCATGTGGAGTGACAGACAAATTCAAGTCAAAGTGAGCACCACTTCAGGTGTGCTTAGTAAGAGGAGCTCCAAATTACACTGCAGGCAGGGGGAAAGGGGATGCTGTGCCAGACGCACTGACCCCAGTATCAGCTGCAAAAAACCAACAGTCTCTTACATATGTAAATAGAGCATCTGAAGATCCAGATCAGCTATTTGAATCCTTAGATTCTGGAGGTTTATACTTCACAGTGACTGGTGACCCATAGTTATAGTTAGTAGTTACTGACAGACCCAAAGGCTGAGCCAGCACTACCTTGCACAAAGCAGGCTTCTTTCCACGTTCCTTGGATCCAATTTAGAATGAGTTTTAACAATCATCACAACTATTTAACTGTTGAATAATCTACGGATGTAACACACACAAACCCCCAGGATCCAAGGCTGTGAAGCAAAGGGAATTAAAATTGCTAAATTGCTTCAGATGTCATCTTCATAAACAGCTGGAAATGAACTTTGTTGCTCACTTCTAACTCGTCAGCGTTGTCACTTAAGCAAGCCTTATATTTACATCTTACTAATTAATAAAATACATAGGATACTTAGTGCATCACTAGAAAGATGCTAATTATCTTACAGTAAAATACCAACATTTCAGTTTGTTATATTAATCAATATGATTGCTTTGGCTGCACAACGTTAATTAAATTTTCATTACCATTCACTGGGTAAGATTAGCTATAAATATTTCAACAAAGAGGATAGGAAGAGACTGTTAATAATTTATTTATAATTGATAACACTTTTAAAACACCTTCCAAAAAAAACCTTAACTCAAAACAAAATTGAATGCAAACTTTTTTTCTGGAGGTTGATCTTTAGTTTTAATGGATTTAAGAGGTCTTCACAGACAGGCGAGTCCGGATTCAGCATCGCCCATGGCCCCTCTACAAGCTCTGGCTGGTTCC
>JAOXNG010000064.1:24088971-24115062 GCA_028566535.1 Scolopax minor
CACCATCCCTTGGCACTTAGCACAAACATTGGCCTTATCATCCTGAGAATGAGCAGTTTGCTCCACAATATGCTGTTCATTTCAGAGAGTTAGAGGAGGCCTAGCTAAGATATAAAATTACACAGCACAAAACTGGCTCAGTTTTACCTCAAACTGGGTCAAAGAGAAAAGCACAATTTGGTGCAGATTTTTCACTTTCCTCACCCTGCCTTATTATTAAGAAATCTAACATTCTTTGAAATAGTTTTATCTTTTTTGACAAATTAATGTAACTTCATAAAAAAACTTTAATTCATTATAGTGATATGATCTAAATTAGTGAGAACTTAGGTATGTGACTATTCAAATTTAACACTAGAAGCACCTTTAAACTTCTAAATTTGTGCTAGAAACATATTGGAACAACTACGTATATAATTCAGTGCTACTAAATGTTAATGAGAAGTCCCCAAGGAGACATTAGAGAATATTTTCAAACAGCAAATATAGTGAGTAATCAAGTTCTTTTCCTAGATATCAGAGGCACCTCTACTTCTACAGAAAGACTTATTATATTTGACTTGAAAGTTAATTAGAAAGTAGGTTACCAAGGGCAAAAGTTTGGGGAGGTATAATTTTTCTCTTTCAGTGATATGATATGGTACACAATACAGTTTAATCAAGATTCTTTGAAAATTAGACCAAAAAAAAATACTATTTACAAGTTCTATGAATAAAACCCCTTCTGTTCCAGACCATTTTACAGATATAGCAAAATACCATATTTGCCAATCCAAGCAGCATGGCAGTTTACTGCGACCAGTCCTCTCTCACTCCACATTCTCACTCTAAACTAGTTATTTTTACAGAAAATTGAAGTTTTCTCTATTCGTAGTAACATAAGGCTAAACCAGAGCAATTCACAACATTCAAATACCCTCAGGTCTTTGCAAGATATTATTTGTCAGTGCAATAATCCACTAAGTTGATCCACTCAGTTATCAAGTCTAAAAGTCAAAGTTCTCTCCTGTAAGGCATTCAGTATTTAAACTTTCATGAAATGTTTCTTCTTTATCTCCCTTTCTGGGGAGAAATAGCAAGAAAACTTCTCTGTTTGCCTTAGTAAATTATCACTTAATAAGTGCTCTAAATTATCAATCAGATGCCTCTTGGTTTTCTGAAGTATTTTCTGAAATACTTAATATAGATTTAGATAATACATCAAATGGATGTGGATATATACAGCTCCTCCACAAGTATAAGCTTTTGCTTACTGAGCCAGTCACTTGTGGCTTCTTCCAGGCAACACACAAAAGCTTCTCCTTCTTGAAATACCACAAGTTTGTTTTAAATCTTCTCTTTCCATGCTCCTGAAGGAAAATATTTAAGTACAATACTTTGTTTCTGTGGACATTTTACTAGCTTCAGTCTTTAAACCTTCTTTTCTTTCAGTTTGTATAGTTCCTCTGCCCTAGTAACCTTAGAGTTTCCAATAAATAAATATATATGTGTGTGCACATATATATAGTAACTTGGTAAAATAAATTTTTTTGGTACACTACACCTACTCAAGTGTTCTCCAGGTGAGGTCTTTTTATAATCTGAAAATAAAATATACATGCATGTATGTGTTGACTCTTTGCCACATTATATAAATATCCTGCATTTCCCTTCAAAATCAGACTTCTGTAAAAAGCTACAAAGTCAAAAAACATTACACAGATTCTGTGGGTCAGCATGAAGTTCATACAATCCAATTTACCCTTCATCAAGGTAGTTTTGAAAGTAATTACTTGAATTAATAATTGATTAAAGCATAAAATATCAATTATTCCTTAAATTCTTTACTGAACTATTCTCTGGAATTTTGCTTGGGAAAAAAAAAAAGTCAGAATTCTACCTGAGATAGTTCGGAAAATTTTTATTTCAATTATGTAAATTGCAATTAAGTACTAGCCAAATAGCCATTACCACAATGAGCCAAGCCCGTGCATCAGTGCATTTTAAAAGTCTCCAATGAAAACTAAAACTTTAAATCAAGACACACACCCTTAACTCCTATCCCATGCATTTCACCGGCTCCTACTAAGGAAACTCAATGCTAGCAGAACTGTCATCTGTTACATCCTAAAAATTAATAGAATCAAGGAAACCTTTTTTGAGTTGGCCAACAAATTCTTCCCTATTTAATCGTAGAAACTCCTGACTCTACTAACATATAGCCTGATACACTGATGATGAAGTGATGAAAATCTACTACAGGTTGCACCACTTGGAATTACAAGTAGCTTGACACACACAAGCAGCCAAACCAACTTCAAAAACCATTAAAAGAACTAGCTTTTGTATAAATTTTCTATTCTTTGGCGAGTATGATCGATTGGTCTGTTAGGTTGTACAGAACCCCACACAGCTGGCTGGCAAAAGGGTTAAAGAGGTAATGGATGCTATTCATGTATAAATCTTCTAAATCTCAGAGAAAAAAAAATGAAAAACGAAACAAACCAAGTTTGATCTGCAGGGATGTTTCCTTCTTTGCTCTTGCAAAGATGCAGTTCTCCATATTTGAAACAATACACTTTTTACCTTAGGGCAATGCTTTATTGAAGAAAGAGCATCGTGTTGCTTAAAAGCTGTGAGACTTTAGATGAGGCTGATTGGCTCAAACCTTTTAGACCCACAAATTATGAAGCTTAACACCACTAGAGATTTACTTCAATTTCAAAGTTCAACTTAGGCAGAAGCCTGTTTGTGCCCTGAGGGCAACTACTCTAACTTTGGGAAATTTTTGAAGTTTAAGTAGCTTCTGAAACTTGCAGAATAGCTATGTCTTTTTTTTTTTTTTTTCCTTTTTTGATAACGATTCACATGGATCACAATACCTATATGTAGTGAACACCACAACCTTCTTATAGCAAAGTTGATTAAAAAATAAAATTCTATATTAATTAGATATAACTGCTGTGTAGGAACGCTTCATCTGGCCTAAAAAAACCCCAAAACACCACAAACTCCAATGATGCTCCATCAATGGTGTTCTCAAACTGGCTGCACCAAAGCAGGAATCAGTGGTTGATGTTCATCACAGCAGGACTGCACAAGAATATCCAAAATATTTGCACTAAGGTTTTTTTCTATTTAAAGGAACAGAGGTTTGGAAAAAGTGTTTCATAAGTAGGTTACAAGCAGACACAAGTTTTTAAATAGATCAAGAACAGACAAGTTTGCCCAAATTCAGAGGGACATAATAGAGAGCTGGACTGCATATAGGAACATGAAAGTCAAAGTTGATTAAGCTACATATATATGCAAATTTCTAGACCAATTAAATCATCAGAAAATGTGAGAAAAAGATTCATTTATCATGTGAAATTTCAGTAAAGGCATAATTTTACTGCTCAACTGTAATGAAAACAGCAGGTGAAATATTAGAAAGCCTAAGGAATACCTCAGAAATTACTAAAAACACTGCAAATCCTATTATAAAAGTCAGTAGTGGTCATGCAACTGAGATGCTTCAAAGTGCTTCCAGAATGCTTCTAGTTGAAGAATAAAAAACACTATCTATTTGTATAGTGTTCCTCTTTTCTTTACCAATTGCCTCTCACTGTTCGCTTCTCGCTAAGTCCCAATTAGTCTTATATAGCAAAAACTTGAAGAGTTTAGGATTTTCATCTTTGGGTTCCTTTTTTATTTTGTCTCCGAAATGGTGAAGTTGCAAAAGCAAATCTTCACATACATTAAAATGGACCACGGACTCATTCAACTGCTAGAGAAGGCCCTTTGCAATTACTACTATTTTCATCTGTATTGATTTCATTCCCAAACCCTTTTTTCAAACTGTAACACTGCTCAGTGCAGAGACATAACAACACTTCTCAGAGATTCCACTGTGAAATTGAGGAATGTGTTCTAGAGAGTATTAAAGGAGAAACTGAAATTACTTTTGTGATTATTAATTTATTCTGAAATAGAATTATAGATTTTGATTTAAACTGTATTGTGCTTGCTTTGTGTTTCTTTTGTTAGGGAGTTGGGGCTTTTTTTGGTGTGTTTTAGAAATTAGAAAACGAGGGTGTTATTGAAAAATTTTGGTAACCCTTGGCTACACTTTTGCTCCTTACTTTGCTCATTGGGAGAATGCTCTCTAAAACCATTTTAGAAAATTCCTAAAAAAATTGTAAGATCAGTTTTACATGCTTTATACTCACACTTTATAAGACACTAGGCAACAGGTTTGCCCAGAGGCTGTAAAGTCTCCGTCTGTGGAGATATTCCAAATCCAACTAAGATGCAATCATGGGCACTTGGTTCTATCTGGCTCCACTTGAGCCAAAGAGTTTAACTAGAGGTTACCAAGTCATTTTTTAAAACTTCAATGATTATACAATTAGTAACTACCTTAGTGGAGTGGGAAAAAAGACTGTATACTGACATAAATATTTTGATATCAGACATGATATCAAATAAAATGCTTCATTAGAAAACATGAAATGACAGTTCATTGTAAGCTCAGTTGTTCTCTCTCCATTCTAAGAAAGTATTGTCTTGTCTAAAACCTTGTAAAAATCAGTAGATATGATCTTAAGTCCTATCTTCTAGTGTTAGTAGTTAAAAAAAGCAGTGAATCAAAGCTTGGATTTCTCATACATGCATGTCTATAGACGCTAAATGATATATATTAATATATCTGATAATCTTTAAATCATACAACTGTTGAAAAGAATATTGGTATCACCAAAATATTGATTTTCTGTTTGTGCAGTAAAGCAATAGCTAATGAGTATAATTACTTCACAGCTTTTCTGAAACATAATCAGTTTTAATACTATTTAAGGAATCAGTACATCGTTCTTCAATCTAGCACAGATCTTGATAAGCCTTGTAAAAGTTATACTGTGTTTACTCAGATACTAGGTAGATACTCTGGATACTAGACAGATAGTTTCTACTTGCTATTCACAGATTTCATTATTGAAGAAGTATTGTATTCAAAAGGAACTTGGAAATATTAGATTATGTTCTTCCCCCCCACAAAAAATCCTACCATGTTCTCCTCTTGGATATGTTAAACAGACAAAATAATATCCAAAAATCAGTGCATAAAATTGCAATGTGGAGTTGCAAGCAGCTCATCTCACACAGCACTGGTATGTTTATTGGCAACATACAGACATGTGTACATTCATCACAGAACATACAGAATACCTCAAACTACCATCCTGCACAACTTTAAGTCACCAGCAGTTTTCGATAAGTATTAACCATATATTTGCAGCTATTCATAGAGTACTTCCAAATGAAGTAACAGGGATTACTCCAAACCAAGCATAAAATTAATTTCTTAGTCACAAAAATTGGTTTCCTAATACTCTTTCAGAAATCAGATGTTACTAATGGTTTTGCTATACTCATTAAATAAAACAAAAAATACCCCAGCCAAACATGAAATAAAAGCCACCCAAAAATTAGAAACACCCACATACTCAGATCACAGTAACATAGATTCTGCCTATTGAGTAGATTAAAATCCACAATACAACAGAAGAGCCTATACATATATATATTTACTGCAATGAAGTATCAAGTGTGCAAAATAGCAGAAATAAATAGCAATATGTGAAATGAATGTGTCTGTACTTATCTGAATCCCAATACTTGCTACTTATCTGCAAATATATAACAGGAGCAATCTTTAGTTCTTGTTAATTGCCAACTGTCTAAAAATTGCCATGGTAATCCTGAAGCCATATAAAAGCATCAGAGTTTAGATATTTATGGGGCAAAAGCTGTTATGTGCAATGTATATTACATGAAATCTCTGAATATCTAATTCTTGCCCCAAAATTAGACTTGATCAAGTAACTGGAAAACATGCTGCAGCCAAGCAACCTATTTCAGAACCACAGTGTATATTGTCTCATTCTCCCTCATATGGAAAAAAAATAGATGATAACCAACATAATCTAATATTGCCAACTAGACTGATCGGTTCAAAAATAACAACAATAAAAACACAGCAACTATTGTTGCAGTATTCCATGAAGGTTTTCTTTAGTGACAAGAGCACCACCTATAGACTTTAAAAATCATCCTTTCATTGTGTTTGCCCTTAAAATACAATGGCTTAATTTCTAGTCTTTAAAACTGTACAATGTTTCCCCTGCCACAAACTCATACTTAAAAAGAGCATGGTAATTGTATAGAATTTATATCAGCTAAAGGTTTGACCCTATTTCCTTAAAAAACATTTACATTTTTAGAATATAAGCTCCAGAAAATAAATAAATAAATAAATAAATTAGTGTTGATAGAGACTACAATATTTTGCTTCAAAGGGACTTTTGGTAACAGCATCTTTTAACGGTCCGTAAAAGACAAATATCTGTGTAAGCGTTAATGCTACTCAGGCTAAGTTATCATCTGTACGAGCGGGTGTGGAAACAAAAATGCTGAATGCTTTTAAGTTAGCTTTAACATCACTTTAGCCTTGCTGGTTTTTTAGCTACAAGTGTCTTTACAATGCAGAACGGTGAAGACAGTAAATCCATTATTTGCCTGCCAAGGGCTCAAGCCATTTCACTAGTTTCACTGAAGTCAGTGAGGCTGCACCAATCACACAAGAAGTTCACAGTTCAGTCCCGAGGGACTTATTTGAAGACCTATGCAGACCTTGGTTTAATGATAAAATACACCAGAACTTGGTAACACCATAAAATAACAGAAGGTTAGCATGTTTTGCTAATATTATAGAATCAGTACAATTCAATTCACTTTCCTTTAAAATACTCTTTTTTCTTTATGATAGTAAATACAGAATTTTGTATTTTAACAACAGCATCAAGATACTGAGTGGCAACAGAAGTTAATTTAAATTAAAGAAGGATGGTGAATTAAGAAGGAAAAAAAATCAAGCAAACTGCTTTTTCAGCAATTTAATAAGTAGACACACATGAATGACAATGAATTATTCCTAATTACTGCAAGTAATTTTCTTTGGAAAAAGGTTAAACTACACAAGAACAGATCACTCTTTAAAAACAGTTTTTAGAAATAACCACAGGAAATAAATTTTCTGAAGACTTAGTCATAATTAGCACTAGCACTTCGGCAAGCTCTAATCTCACTTTGTGCCTATTTCTATGGAGCGTGTAACATCTGTTCTAACACACTTTACATTACATGTAAGCTACATAACATAGTATGAAGCTTTCCCCATCTCAGCTACATACCAGGATAGGACAGAACAGAATCAAAACTCTCACATCTTTTTCCTGTCAAAATAGTGTGATGTTAACATGACAAAGCCTGACACCTTTATTAGTGAATAAGAACACCTGTAAAATTCTCTAGTGCCTCTTTGTTTGAAAGCAAATTACAAAAAACCAATATTTTGTACTTGCTCAATTTTTTCTCATCTGTCACCTAAGTAATCTTATTACAGACAACCAGGCTCCTTCTGTGTAAATTTTAGGCCAAGAGATTTGCAAAAATACAGAGATTACCACTATACTTACCAGGTCTTTACCTGAAGTGATTGAAAAAAATTGGTATTTACTGGGCCCAAGTTTGACCTTGCAGTGACACAAATACAGTTTCCCTGGTTTATTCCACTAGGATAAAAAGGTTCACTGTTTCATCTATTCTGAATAAATTCCTTTGTTTAAATCATCAGTTTCTAGCACTGACCAATCAGCACTGTTTGAGACTGTACATGACAAAAAAGGAACCATATTGAGCTAGAAAGCCGTTCTTCGAAGTCTGAGCTAGTAGGTCAATTAGCAACTATCTGGCCAACAAAACCCAGGAAAACTGACTGCCCTCCTGAAGGATCTAATCATAAGATTTAATAGCAAGGAGGATGATGTGCTATTACGGAACCATGACAAACATTTAAAAGGGAATGATACGAAGTTCACATTTTCACACAACTCCATGAATAAAATTCAGTGGTTCAGCCACAAACAAACCTTCAAGATCAGGGTTGTCTTTTACTAATAAGCATCTTAAAAATGCTTTTGCAAATGCACAGGTGTGAAGTCTTGGTCACTGCCATTTCTCTTTTTTCCTTTACATATTTACATATTTATATTCTATTATTTATTTTAAAATATTGATAGAAAATACCAAGTTGTAGACTATGACTCCTATGTGGGAACTGCAGAGGAGTAAAATAAAAGGAGATTTGTGTTTTTGCAAGTTATTACCCATGGTCCTACAGTATTTTGTAGAAGACAAAGAAGACTTCAGACATTATAACCAGACCAACAGAGGAATAGAAAAAAAAAATTCTCTTGGCCAACTTGATAGCGTTGGCAGATGTCCAATTGTTCCCTAGGTAGAAATAATTTTTAAAAGAGGTAAAAGAGTAGCTTTGCATATATTTTGCAAAACCCCTCCATCTTCTGAGAAAGGAAGTTAATATCACTGGCAAATAAGAAAGGAGTCATAACCTTTCAGGTACGTAAAGACTCCTAAGAGTACAGCAACTAATGATTTATACAGGAGAAAACAGAAAGGTTTTAAAGTTGAAAAATTGGGAGTTGAATAGCAGATGATGTAAACAGTACCAACAAGTTAGGAAAGTCACCAGTGGAGCGGCAACCTTGGCAGAGGGGAGCAGGAAAGCACAAATTTGCCAAAGGTAGAAATATGGAGTTATGGAATGATGGGATCTTGACTGAGAGTGTCAATTATGTGGATTGATAGGTTAGAACATGTCATAGAGGTGTTATGCATTAAGAATGTGAAAGACCTACAGATGTCCTGAAGGTGAAAGGCTTGACAAGTTTTTGTCAAAGGGACATGATTCTTACACAGAACAGCAGTAAGCTTCTTCAGAGCTTGGAACAAGGCTGTTGCATCACCTATGTCCATTGTGAAAATTCAGGGAATTCAATCAGTTCTTGTATAATACTGTATTAGACTCCCAAATAATTTAAAATAATTTGTTATTAAACAGTAACTTAACTTTTTATTCTCTTTTATTAATTTAAGGACATAAATATACTACTTAATTAAAGTACTAAAGAACTCACTAGGCCTCTGTAGAATGCATTGAGTTCTGAGTAAGAAAACACCAGTTTTCTGACTTGTTCATATTAACTGGCAATAAGCTTACAATAAATTTATACAATCAACACTAAATTCATGAAAATAACTGCCTAGCAGAGAGAATGACTGTCTAACTCAACATAGAGGACTGAAAATTAATGTCAGAAGCTACAAGTTTTAGAGCTTCCTACAAAGAGATAAAGCCAAGGTGGAAGAAAGGATTGTAAATATTTTGTATTTTTATAAGGCAGACATTTCTGCTGACTAAAAGCACCATAAGAGAGGCAAAAATCTCACACACACATTTAATTCCACACCAGCCCATTTATATGTCCTTAACTATTGGTAAAAAATACCTTTTTTTTCTAGCAAAAGCTTTTCCCTAAGGCAGGCTCACACTGAGGATAGCTATTAGATTTTCTTTTGATGGATTTTTTCCTCATTCATTTAATCCACCAAGGTTTAGTAGGATAGTACTAACCTAGGAAATACATTTGCCAACTATCATGTTGTGATTATCACAATCGTGACTTTTTGCTCTTGCCTGTCCAGGCAAACAAAAAATATTGAATCTGGACCATTATACAGCAGGCTCCTGGAAAGCACTGCAAGACACACGTGTGCACACTAACATTCATAGGGATTTGAAAATAGATGATAGAATTTCTTTTCAATACAATGTCATGGACACGACCTTATTTTTGGCACAGTAAGAAACAAATTGCTAGCAACATCAGAAGTTGGAAAGAGCACCCGATTCAATGTGGTTTCCAAATCAATGAGAAGCATTTCAAGCTTTCTAACTACCAAGGTTTTTCTTTATTGCTTGCCACAGTATTAAGCAGCTCTGTGTTTTAGAGTCATCATGACTCTGGATTCTCAACTTCCCTTATTCTCTTCTAGTCCTACATAGTCACTTTCAGAATCTAGAGCTAGCTTCAGGTAGAACTAAAAATTGGTTTGGATCTTGATATTAGTTTCATTTAAGAAGTGGGCATATTTCTGAATACAAATGAAGCAAAAGGGGATACTCCTGCTCTCTTCTTTCCCCAACTTGAAGCCCCTCCTAAGAAGAACTATATATAAAAATCAGGTGAACACTTTTGCTGTGGGTTCAAACTATTTGGTTTTGCTGTGTTTTCAGCATTTCAGTATAAATGCTTCCAAGAGTCAGTGCTCTAGTTTTAGTATACACAGAGTTACAGTTCAGGAGATGTCTGCACATGACTACACTTTGCCCATTATTCCAGATCATAGCCTCTTCCATAAAAAGACTGTTTATATGGGCTTGCAAGCAATCCTTGCATCCCTGGGTTAAAACTTGACTTGAGCCCTTTGCTAGGCTGCTGTCAGGAAATTTATTTACGGGATCCCCTATGTGACCATAGACCTCTCAACCTACATAGGATCCCAGCTACCTCCCTCTGACTTTGGGTTGTTCAAGCCCTTTCATGGGCTACAGACTGTACTAACACCTGACTGTGACTGTTTTAACATACAGTCTGACAAATCCACCTCTGCTTATCCAGCCCTGATTCCTCACCTTCTCCTGTCTTGGTCATTCTTTTTTCTCAAACCATTCCATTTAAATTCTTCATTACAGTAACCTCTAATCTGCAGAGGGGAAACAAAAACAGTAGAAAAATGGACACGTTCCTGCTGATAAACGTATTATGATTATTTAGTTATTTCAGAAAGTTTTATACTTCACTAAATAAGCCTGTTCTCTATATCTTTCAAGTACTCTCATTGTTCAAAGTGCCCTGTCACTAGGATTCCTTGCAAAGTAGAGTATTTCTTTCTGTTCTTAGATGAATTCAACCTAGTTCAGTATTTGAAATTAACTCTCATAAAACTGTATACAGACTGGTAACTCAAGGCAATATCAAGCTTAAAAAAAAGAAATTCTAAGATTTCTTTATTGTGAGGTACAACTCTCTGAAGCAAAAATAAAATAAAATAAATCACAGCACCTTTTGAACCTTTGTAACGTCTGCTAACACTCTGTTTTTGCAAAAAGTGAACAAAAGTCCATAAAATGTCCATTGTGAATCAAGTAGCTTTTCTGTTGAGGAAGCCTTCCACTAAGCTTTGTGGTAATCCATGGAAAGCCTACCGCAGGAGAAGGTTCAACAGAAGCTAAAGAATTTTGCTAGGTTTTTCTAGCCGCAATAAAGTCATCCCACGTGCATTTTGACAAAGTTTCTATCTTTTCATACTGAAGTGTTAGAATTTTGGACAGCCATAACACCACTATGAGAAAGATGTTACAACAAGTGCTATAATATAGTTTGGAACAATATGAGTATCACACAGGAAAAAAAAAAAAATCAATTTTATACTAGGATGGCTGGGACATTGAATAAAGAATTTCTATGTACCACAACTCAGACTCCCATAAAATTGAAGCAAAATTAAATAATATGTCAGTACTTCAAGTAACAAAAAAGCAGGTTTAGAGAGATATTTGTCAGAAAAAGTAATTAGCTGCAGAATGTGAATTGCATAAAGACTATAACAATAGAATTAATTTACAATTTAAAACAAGTATTTCCACCTTTGATAGCATGAACAAGTAACAAGTTAGAAATAAAAAAATAATTATTCTTTTCCTTGCTTGGCTGAAATCAGAGAAAAGCTAAAAAAAAAATGTAAGTAAAGCATTTCTTGAAGCTTGAAAACTTAATTCCTCTGAAACATACTCAGGCTTCAGAGAAAAGAAAGAACAAACACAACAATTTTGGCAGATTTTAAGTAAAGGTTTTGGGTGAGGTGTTGTGTTCCGGTTTTGTGGGTTCTTTTGTTTCGTTTCCTTTTTGTTTTCGTTAATGAAGTCAGTTCAGTCGAGCTAGATCACATCAAACTGCTGACCACAGTGCATGAGGTTGTGCTCAACTTAATCATGAAATTAAATTAATCTTTACCTTTTAAGGTCTGATTCTAATAATTTTGAATATATAAACAGTAAAGCTGTGTCAAACTAAAAGAAAAAAAATATTACTTTTTTCTCTCTTTATTATGACTATTTCAGCTAGATGAACTTTTAAATTAAACATCCAGCTTAAAAAGTATTTGTAAGCCAAAAAAAAAAAAATCAGCTAGGAGGACTTTGAGCCGTAAAACACAATACTGGCTGAAGTCATTATTAAAATAGAGCACCATACAACTTATCTTTGGTTGCAGAATAACTGCTTATCCAACAGGATATTATCCTCCTAATACCTCTAGACAGCGTACAAAGGATGGGAATAAATTGGCAAAAACAGTGAATCCAGGCAAACTGACATTTGTATGGGTGGATGTGTTCTAACAAAAGATAAGTGCACTGCTTCCTTCCAGTGCACAGCCCATTTTCAGGGCTCAGCCATTAAGCATGCAGAAAGTCACTGCTGTAACTAAAAAAGCTAGAGGAATATAGCTGATGATGGAAAGGCTTTTAATTTTAGCTAAATACTTTTTGAGCAGTATTCTTTCCCATGTGATTATCCAATCTCCACGGGAGATTACTCACTGGCAATAAGTGGAAATATGAGACTAGATAAACTCAGTTTTATTTGTTTTTTTAATCTAACATATTTTAGCTTTTCATTCAGCTTTTCCATTATTGTTATCAATCTAGCTATCTGGGGGAGCCGTACATATTCTCTAATGAAAACGTTTATTAAATATCTCAACATTAAGAAAAATGCAAGAACACATCTGTCTAGCACTATGTTACTAATATAATGCTTTGACACAACAGATTGAAGCACAACTACATTAATTAAAGTCTGTATCCCTCCTGTATATTAACACCAGAGAGACACTACTAGCTGTCTGGATAAAACTAGGTAATTTTCTAATAGCATAAATAGAATTAATATATGTTTATTATTACATAAGAGCTTTTCTGTTTGTTTTTAAAAATTATAAGCAAGTTTATTTATCAAAAGCAATTATGAGCTTGAGGACTACAGAATTTCCATTTAACCACCAGCTTTGTGTTGTTCATACTTCAACTAAATTGACACACTTTAAACTGTCCTTTGATAGTAATGATAATTGCGGGCTACTAAAATGGTAGACTATTAGAGTAAGCTTGGTCTATAAAAAGAAGTCATCTGTTTGTCAGAAAAAAAATAGGAATAATTTATAAACTCCATACTTAAGATGTAAAGAAATTTCAAGCTGATGAAGTTTGAGCTACCATAAAAACACATACAATGATATAATTTCTCAATAAGAGTATAGAACAAAAAAAAAAAAAACAAAGAAAAAGACGAACAGATAGTAATTTCACATGCAGTCGTACACTTACTGATTATCATACATGGATTTTGTGCTCTGAATGTAGGTAATAGTCCTTTTTCAAGTACATTTTGTGGTTGGTACCAACTGCTAGGTAAATAGTCTCTTGAATAACGGGGTAACATCATGGTTTTCAAAGAAAAAAAAATTAAACTTACAACTAAACAGATAAAAAATTGTAAGATTCACTTAAGTCAGCATAACGTTCTGTTTCATGCTTTCTGCTGCCACAGAGGAAAAAATCTAGAAAAATGTGTTTAAGCAGCACACACTAAAGCCTGTGTGCATGTTTGACTTTTCCTATGAATGTGCAGAATCCCACACTGTGCTTACAGATGAGAGCTAAATCCTCTTCCCTCCTGAGGTACATTTGAAAAACCATTTGACCATCCTAAAACCGTGCAGAACTAACACGGGCATTGGTGAAGGCACCACTCCGTCCTACTATGAAGTCTCATAGACAGTTAAGAGTAATTTCACATCAGGCTGCTGGTATGAGGCACATATGAGCTCTGATCAGGAAAGACACTTTTTAGAGGGCGAAATTTGCTGGCTTAATAGCTCTGGCTTAATCTTTAAATGACAGAATTTCAGCAAAGTCAACAGAATTAACACCGTCCCTCAAGGATGTTACACAAGAGGAAAGAATGAAGCTCGCTAGTTTACTTCTGCTATCTTTGTTGAGCTTTCTTATGATGGTCACACCTAAGAAAAGAAACATGCTTGGACAATTAAGAAAAAGCAAACATAAACCATTGGAAGGAACAGTATCATCTCTAAGGCTTTCAGGGAACACAGAGTACTATTGTTCACAAAGGGAAGAAGAAACTTCAAAAGGGAACATATGGATTAAAACTAAAATAAATTAGTTGCCCAAACTCCTATTAGGGACACTGATCTTGCAAAATGTTTACAGAAATGCCGTCACTTGGTCATTTGAAAATAAAATCGAAGAAAGAGAAAGAAGGTTGGTTCGGAAATTCAGTAATTTCTGAATAATGGATAAGGATGAAAGATTTCACCTCGAGAATTTGTGCACCTGATTGTATTTCTTTGACTCCCAGGGATGTAAGACCCGAAACCTGCAGCTCAATAGCATATGCTGTACAGGGATCCCTGTGCACAATGAGCATACACACAGCACCAACACAACGGAACTCTGGTGGAATTACTAGATGTTTCAGTCGCTCACTGGGGAATGGAAATTTTCTGGAATTTTGAAAATTATCACTGACTCCTCAAAGTCTGTGCAAAATCCCAGAGTGTAATGTCCAGTTATTTTTCCAAGTCATATAGCTACAAGCATCAACCTCAAACAAATGAAGTGTAGCTCAGCTATGATGAATTTTTCTGTAGCCATCTTCATAACATAATAGCTAATTAAGAACAAATTATGTTGTCTAGTGTTATAAAATGGATAAAAACAAGTACATGCAGTAACTGCTTTAGGCTTTTTTTTTCTTTGAAAAACAACTCCAAAGTATACTGCATAAAACATTTTTTTAAAAAAAAAAACAACCTGGCAAGGTAGTTTTAATGAATCTTTCATGGTTCAATAAACTATTGTATTAGGTCATTTTCCTGATGAAGCAATATTCGAATCTCATTATATTTATTCAGAAAGGAATAAGGTACTAGTTTTATTGGATTTCTTATAATTAGTTAAAAAGCAATTTGTTGGAGTTTCCTTTGCTTATGCTCATAAAGTTTAAAAGAAAAAAAGAAGGGATTGTGACAAGTAATATTGTGCTGTAGGTAAGTAGAACGTACTGCATCACACACAGTAACAATTCTCTGGCATCCCACAGCTGGGACATGCTGTAAGCTTTGCAGTAAGACAGTCTCTTTCTAGTACATCCTTCCTCCTCCTGTCATCTCTACTTTTCAAAACAGCAGACCTGACAATGGCTTTAATGGCTAAATGCTTTGAAGAAAAAAATGCCAGGCGGTCCTTATAGCTGATGCATAATTAATAGGAAGTAAAGCAGTTGCTTCGTATAAGGTGAAAAAGGAAAATCCCAGTGAAAATAACTGGCCTCATCATTACATTCTGTTTCCAACAGAAATTAATTTTATGAGCTGCAGGAGCTTGAAATAAACATGTGAGTGCTAAAAAGACCTAATGGCATCAACTCAGCATGGAGAGAAAGACTGAAAGGTACTTTCAGAATAAAAGGTTACAGTCCCTGGACTACTCTATGTATGGACATTATTTTTCCCCTGTGATCTTTAGGGAAAAAAAAAAAAAAAGAGTAGAATAAATAGTACCACATGTCTTCGCAGCTGGAACATTTGTGACTAAGAAGTTGGCACAAATTTATAATCTAAGATGACCATATGAATCTAACCCTAATTGACAGACATGGCTGTAATGACAGTTATATTGATTTTCACTGGAACCAGGGCTCCTCAGGCCTTAAGTACTAAATTATGTTAAAAGAGCATGAGATTTCTTGAGCATTCAGAGATAAAAATATTCTCACATTTTATAATCTATAACTGTTTTTTCACATGAGTCCAAAGGCAGTCTGAGTAAATTGATATAAAAGGAACCTGTTGAAGTTCGCTAAATACACAGAAACTCATAAAGTACCTGCATTGAGAATAGCCAGAGTCTGGAAAAGCATTAAGAAATATCAAACATTCTTATCCTGTTGCTATGTAGAACTGGTAGAAATGGGCTCATTGAACCCAGCAGAGATCCCTCAAGTTCTTGTTTCACATGAGATACAATCTATGTAATTGCAACTCCTTTTAGGTAGACGATAAAGCAGCATGTCAATAGCACACTAAATGCCATTTTATAGTAATACAGTTTTTTATTAAATACACTGAAGCCCCTTAAAAGTGTTTGAGTGAAGCACAAATTATGTTATCCATCAAAGTAAACAGCATGAACACACAACTGGTGGGTGCCAAAACCCCCTCAGATTTTAAAAATCTCTTATCTCTCCCTCACATTCACAATGTTTCTCAACACTCAAGATTATTACAGTATAACTTACTGCAGATTTCATTCCATCCTAATACCTGCCAGCATTTTTCATTCCCTCTAAAATGTTTTCAAAAAAATATTTCACTGTAGAAAATTCCAAACAAAAGCAATTCTAAACTATTTCACATTCTTTATCCAAAAAGTAATTGCTTGTTAAGGAATTCATAAGCCTGTAATATAAAACTGCAAGCCTCTTTCAGCTGTGATCAAGACATCTGTATTCATAAATTTTAAAATTTAAAGAAGTTTCTTATATGCTGGCTCAAAGCTTTTAAAATCAAGCCCCCCTCATGGGAAAGATAGATGCATCTTTGTTTCCATGGCTTTGTTTCTTTCGCTTTGGGGAGTACTGCCTTGTTTTTGTAGTTCAGGGAGAGGTTCAGGGAATACACTCATACACATACTGAAATACTAAGACAGAGGTATAAAGGGAGTTACCTTCTCAGTGTCCTGAATTTCTGTTTTTGATTCACACCTAGAAACACTTTTGAAGAAAGGGGCTTTTATGTTGAATACTTTTCAGTATTTTTTGATAAAACCACTGCTAAACTCCAATACTAAACAACCATTATGTGACTGGCCTGAACTTACATCTGAAAGGAACAGGGCACAAAGCTGTGGAAATGTGAAAAGCCTCATACAGAAGCAGTCATTCTTTTGCAAAGCACAAATGAAGGAAGTCACACAAATATTTTCAGGAAGACTGAATGCAGAAAGCAAGTAGTTGAAGATGCCAGAATTTTTGATTCTCTTGCCCATGCTCAGCAAACTCCTGACACCACACCAGTCTTGAAATGGAACGGCAGCTCCTCACAGAGTAACCATTCCATGGAGATTATTTTGCACCACTTTGTACTGCTTTTTCTAAAGAGTCTGCAAAGTAGTATCAGTTATCTACTTCATTACGTTGAAAGTATTAATTATTTGAATTAATTTAAAGAATTAAATTACTGTTAATGCAAAAAAAAAAAAAAAGATTATAAACAAAAACTACTGGCATTCATTTATCTGGCCCCTTCAAACCCGGTATGAGCTATATAGCTAATTCTTGTTTTTTAAACTCATCTGAATATTCACCACACTCCCACTTGGGGTTAACACTCCCATTCCAGCCTCCCCAAAACATCCAAAAAATTGTCTGAACTTGAATACATTAGAAATAATTTTTTACTCAAATACATGAAAATTTCCTGTTCAACTTCATCAGATTTGTGAATTTTGGGCATGATTCAACACACATTAAGAAAAGTATGATTTCTTTCTTAGCAGATTCTAGAAACTCAACTACTTTGAATAAGCCTTAGCTTCACACTCACTGAGAAATTGTCCTGCTCTAAACTTGTATAAGCCTCATTTTAATTTAATTAAAGTAACAGCAGTTACACTGGGCTGAATCCCTGCAGAGCAATACATGCAGATGCTGCAGTTGACCACTGCTCACATAAACTGCTGAATACGGCACTTTGCCATCTTCCCTTTGAGCTTATTTCACTTCAGGAGTATGTCAAACTTAACCAGCTGCCACCAGATTTAACATTCTTTTCTAAGGTTTTTGACTGTTTGGGGCTTATGCAAATACCGCTCAACTCTACCGCCATGAAAACAAATGGGAGTCCAGCTGCTGACACCAGCATGAAGGGAAACAGGTCAATAAGAGGTTAAACTTAAATCTAATTAAAATAACTGCCACAATGAATAGAGGTCTATAGTATAAGGCCCATGAAGAGTTACAACTGCTTTTACAGTATTATTTGTTAGCTTTGATTATCACAGTACTCGATTGCATGAAAGAGCTAGAAAGCCCTGGAAACAGCCAAGGGCACTGAAATCTTATATCATTCCAGCCTTATTCACTGTTAATGACACCTTTCAATAAACAGCTAGTTTGGAGACTGTCATGTAAATTATCTCCAACTACTGCTCAGCATGACTGTATAACGTGTGGGAAAAGATTAGCAGTTTATCTCTTCATCTTTGTTGCTGGAAGAACAGTTTGTGAACACACCCAATCCTCCCTATCATCTTAATCTTTTTCTTTTGACATAGTGTGCAAATTTAGCACCTTCACAGTATGATTTTTTATGGTTGTGTTCATATTTGGTTTATGAACAAATATACATTTGTTCATCTGATTTTCCATGTCTTTTCTCATAGTCATTTTATTAATGTCCCTTTCTAGTCATCTAAATACACAAGCCTAATTAAACTTTTTAATTTGAAAAGCTGTGAATTATAATTCACAGCTTTTCAGTTTTTCACACATTGAGAAGTCCAGAAATGGAACTTTCACTATCATGACAAAATATGTACTTTCTCCATTTATTAAAACAAACATTCAGGAGTAACTTCTGCACCATCTAACAATAACCATAACTTCAGAATCCATAATGAAAAGTTTCATATGCCTCTATAGGATTTCCCATGGAAGAAAGGTCCTTAGATATCCGTATATGACATGTTCATTAGAGATATGCATCATTTCTGAACAAATGTGAACCAATCAAGAGTCAAAATACATAAAGAAATTCTGGACCAATACAGAAAAATCTTGAAGTCTGTGCTCAGGGAACTTTTGCTGGAGGGGAAAAAGAACACAAACCAACCACAACACAAACCACATTCCTGAGGAATCCTGGATTTTGGTAGCAGTACCTCACCTCTTGTTAAACAAAAGAAATCCAGAGAGTTCTCCTTCAGTGCACCCTGAGAAATCAGTTCCTTAATCTTGCCTCATCCTTAAACAGAAAAGTATACCTGTTAAAAACAAAACCAAAAATAAAACAGAGTAGGACAATCAGTTTAACTACAGTTATTTAAAAGCTTTCATAAAAGAAAGGGTTAAGCAGACAAGGATGCTTCAGTTTGGAGAAGAAATAAGTTAAGAGAAGATAAAAACCAGAGAACTCTACACTCAGAAACTGCACAGAGAAGGTGAACAGGAAGTGATTTTTCCCTGCCTTTTGTACAAGAATATGGAAATATCAAACTAAATTAGCAGGCAGCAGATTCAAAAGGAACTAAGATTCTTCACAATGTGCAATGCAGAGGGACCTTTTGACAGTCTCAAATCCCAGGTGCATGGTTATGGATACTACCAGAAGCAAGATACTAAACTACCAGTATCTTCAACTCAATTTGCTACACCCTTGCAGATTCACAGTGTTCAGAGACACACTCACTACAAGAAAAAACCATCAGCAGGTCAAGATTAAATATTCCAAAAGCTGATACTTTGCAAAACAAACACAGATTAACAGAGTGGGTTCTATTTCAAATTAATTGGTGTAAATATCTAATGAAGCAATTATGTTAAGTAAATTATAATATACACAGTTTCACAAACTATTGCATTATAAGCAACTGCTTGAAACACCTGGCAGTTTCATGAACAAATGCTACATCACCTTACTTGGCTGAATGAGCGCGGGGGGGTCTACCATTAGCATGAGAATTCCAAATAAGCAGTGCCAGGAATGCTTTTAACCATTTAAAAGACAACAGGTAAGAAGGTAGATACTGTGACCTTGCTGTTCTTATCCTCCTTCAATTCATGGAAATTTGCGTGCTTAAAAACATAGAACTAACTTTTCCATACCATCACCCAGCTTCAAATACTGATGCTCTTCATAAACACAAGTGCTATATGCATGGATGTGCCAGTTCTCCTTTCAAAGAAGAAATTCCTATTTTTTTTTAAACTCTATTTCCTCAGATTATGATTCTGAAATTCTTTTTTCATTTTATACCATTACCATGGCTTAATTCTTCAGTATTGTTAAATGAGAAGCCCCTTTCAGTTCCATGCAGCTACACTGAGTTACAGCAGCTGAGAAACTTGATTTCCCAACACTTACAACACTGTTGATTTCCCAACACTGTTGATTTCCCAACCCATAATCATGACTAGGTTTTTAAAATACAATATTTCAATTCATTAAAAACTAAAGTTAATTTCACTGAAATATAAACCAATAGGTAAAAGCTGAGTCCAGAGCAGGTGTGACTAGAATAAAACCTAGGTTTTGTTTTCTGTTTGACTATTTTCAAGAGATAAAAAATTTGGAAAACCATACATCTGTTTAGGGATAGACCTTGCAGGCCATTGTAACTACAGAGGAGTGGCCTTCTATTGAACAAGCTAACCCTGCTGAAGTAGAAAAGCATTTTGACATTTTTAATAGAACTGAGATTTGGCCTCTACAGTATAACAGAATGACAGTAGCGTGAAAATATAGCATTTACAATTGCATCAAAGAAAACAGCAAACACAATCCAAACCTTACAATTTCCTTGGTAAGGTCACCGGCAATGAAAGAGCATCTGTACTATGTAACAACTCATATTCCTAAAGATGGGCACCTCCTGATTGCAACAGGCTTCAATTTAATTTGAAGTAAAACTGCTTTTACTTCAAACTAAATTTTAAGTAAAAAAATTTTACACTATTTTGATTGGACCAGTTCTACCTAATTACCCCACCTCAAATGGGAAATAGCTGACAAGTAGGATAATTGAAGTCTATAAGCAAAAGTTAAAATTTTTCATGCTTGCTTATACCTTAACTTTCAGATATCATCCAAAACGATAGGGTATGGCACCAATGAATGACATGCTTGCAAAGACAGAGCCAGGATGGACTATCCTAGTTGGTGGATACAATCCACTAACACACAGATGACATGTGAAGTTTGGCAACATTATGTTTAAAATATAACCCACAGAAGCTCTTCCAACAGAGCTTTATTCAGCTTTGGGAATGTATCACAAATCAGCTTGACTAAAAGAGCTCACAAATTTAACCATCAAATATACTAAACGAAAAACCAGGATTAACTTTCAGAGCAGTCTGTTTGCAGTAGTCACACTTGAAATTGCTCATAGGAAGTGTCCACTTCTTTATGTTCTAGGGTCCAAATTAATTTACATATATTTGTATATATATAGCAAAAGGAAAACACAGCTTCACAGAATGAATCAAAAAAATAACCTGCGATGAAGCACTTGGACTTCTGATGGAGTCAGAAGTTCACTTTAGCCACCACCTTCAGTTTGGTTTTACTCCAAGGTTCTTTAATCTTTCTCTATCCTTGGCCTTTTCCTCCAGCTTTCTATCACCAACTGTCATTTAGAGACGTGCTAACAAAATCAAGTAATCTACATATTTCTTTAAAGATGAGATAAAAGAATACTTAGCATTCAAAAAACCAAACCGAAACAACAAAAAAACCCCACAAAAAAAACCAAAACCCAACGCCTCCCCCTCCCCAGAGATTTAAAATCAGAGAATGCAATACTGTTGTTATAAATTAAGTGCCTACAGCCATGGATTTTTCTCGGTAGTAGTGAACACGGAAGAGGAAATAACCTAATCTCATGGTTCATAGTGTAAGACTGCTTATTACAAATCACATTTTTACAATGTTATATTCAACAGAATAGATCAATATTCAATAGACAGATCCTTACATCACAGACACATCTGCAAATACTGCTTACTGATCATTTCAAAAATAATCTTCAAAATAAAAATAGTCTTCAAAATAATGCAAACTGATTTTAAAGTGAGGTTAGCTTTTTAAATGTTAGTAGCATAAAACTGAAGAATTAATTTAATTTACTGTCAGTTGAACATCGCTAATGTAAATTATAGATAGCTGAATCAGGTCATTCTTGACTGAATTAATGCTATCTATCATTATGACACGACTAAAGTCTTTTAAAAATTCTGTTGTTAAAGGTAACCAATTTTAAATTAAACTATACATATTCAGCGTCCTCACCAATGATAAGGTGAATATGTCTTAGGGTGGTAGTAGAAATTTATATCTCCAAAACTTTTGATGTAAAATTTAAACAAGTTAGAAATTGAAAAGCAAATGAAGTTTTTCTGCATTTTACAAACAATCTTCCTCCTTCCTTTTTGATTTATTTCTGGCTACCACTTGCTAGGTTGATGTTTGCTGAAAATATTAAATCCTTTTGCAACCCACTAGCATTTTCAGCCTAAATTAAAATCCACTGAAGACAATAAAAAAGACTTCTGTAAACTCCAGTGAGGCCCTGTAGGATATGGAAGTGCCTGGCAGCCCAAAGGACTAGGACTGACAAGACTTTGAATAAGTCTCACGATGCTCAGCATATATTTTGGTAACCAAATATCTTTTTTAAAAGAGATCAGAGATGAGTACTTGTAACTCCTCACTACAGCAGTCTCTGCTCTGAGAAAACTTGCAGTACATCAAAAGGTATAAAATTAGAAACTATGTATAGGTATAAGATATGGAAAAGTTACAGATAAAAAAATCTTAAATAGTATTTATGTATATGAAAATACATGCACCTATATCTAGACACATACACAGATATTCATATATAAAAAAAGCCTACAACGACTTTTTAAAACTCTCCCTGTGAATGCCAGGCAATATATGTATTGCAGCCAAAATGCATAGTCTTGACTGTGGGCATTCTGGGTCCCACCATTTCTTTTACAATTTTTCCCGTCATGGAAGTGAAAATTGCACTGACATTTATTCTTTGGCAAAATTAGTTATCTTTGTCAACAGAGTGATATTCTGTGTTTATTCAATTGTCATTAATAGTGTCTACCCTGCATATATATCCATTGTGCTGGACCAGCATGATCCTTAAAAAAACCCTTCCTTTCTAAACCCCTGAATACACTCAATAGAATTGGAAAGTGTCAGCTGTTAGCAGTAAGAATTCACCTCCACAATTTAGCCGTAGTGCATCATTTCACCGCTTACCCAGAAGGATTTAAGAATTAAAAAGTCTGATTTTTTCCAACTCTATTAGCCCTTGACCATGTAATTTTCATCTCCTGGATTGGCTATTGACAGCTTTTCAACACAAAGTATGGTAAGCAATCATTGACTCATTTAAGTTAGACTGTTGAACATCTTCATTAAATATTAGCAAGGATTAGACACAATTTTGTCCAGAGGCAGGGAATATTCCTTACCATATTCTCCTTTCACCCCCAACGTTTTAAGCATATAATCAGCTCTTTTGATAGTCCTGAGTCTGCTTCCATCATGAATCAAACATACAGCTCTTTCCACCAGTTACATCCTACAGCAAAGGGTTCACAGCTGTCATTCTTGCTGTTGCGAAAGGAGGAAGTTGTTAAAGCACAAATGTTTTTCCTGACGATGCTGAGACACAATCTATGCAATCATTCTGTGTACGTAATATTCCCAAGAACAGCTCTCAACTCGTGTGAAATACAGGAGCTCAAAGCCCAGTTCACTAGTGATTTTTACAAGTTATGCAGTATTTGCTTGTGGATATATGTATCATTGGCTTCTGCAGGAGAAGCTGTCAGACTTATAATGCTTTCGTTAGTCTGCAATTTTCACACCTTCCAACAACTGACCTGCTGGAAAATGGACCTAAGACACTAATATTCACAGATTGATCAAAACATTTGTCAGGCACTTCCTTCAGTTCAATTTTATACCAAAGGACAGTCTGGGATAGATACCATACAGAGATGTGATGATTCACCGCTGAACTGATATTTAGAGAGCACAATAGCTTTGCAGTGCAAAGCTTTTAATGTTCTTTCTCTTATTTTGTTAGATAAAGGTCCAATCTAACCAAATCAAATACAGAAATGCTTTCAAAAGACTGTATTTCTCCCCAGAGTTAATGTTAGGATCAGATAAACAGTATTAGTATTCATATCTGAAGCTTTTTAACAAAAGAGGACCCTTGTCTTTCACTTTACCAAAATAAAGTAATGCCACAAATTTGATACACCCCATAATCTTGGCACATACCCTCCAGTATCATTCTGATGAAAATTGTGTCAAACATACATCCCTCATTTGTCCTCTCGACTTGCTTTCTTTACTTATCAGTTGCGGGAGAAAAGGAAATCTTTTTCCCTGCTTGCTGAAGAATATACCTATACATGCCTGCAATAGACATGTTTTTGGTAACAAATACTCTATAAATAAATGTTCCTACTTGGGTATTACAATTAAAATAATATCTTCTAACAATGTCTCAAATATGATCTTAATCAGTTCAAGAAATAATTTAGAGATAATAGGAGTTAAATCACTATATAAACTGAAATGTAATCTTTTTGTTCCTCAGTGTATCCCTGAACTGCAGATTGTTACAGTCGAGAAGAACATAGTGGACAAGGATCCCTAAAAATCTTTAGCTTATATTTGTTTACTATTTACCTCCTGCTAGCAAGTGCAACTAGTTTTGTGTCCCCAAATATATTCAGGTTACTCGATACAACACCTGGATCTTGGCTCTAGCTATTCACGTTTCATCTCTTTTTCCCTTTATGGAGGAGTTAAATATGAACAAATATGTACCTGAAATACATAAAGACAAACAAAAATGTCCAGATAAACAAGTATCAACGGAAAATTTTTTTTTCCTCCTCTCCTCCCCCCGCCCCTTTCTTTCTTTTTAAAAAAAAAAAAAACCTAGGTCTCAGGAAGATAACAGAAATTCACTTCAGGAAATATTTCAATAAACATTCAATAAAATTACATTCCATAGGCTTGGATTCTTTATGTCTATTTCTGCAATCTCACGTAAAGACCCTTACAGAAAAGAACACATTAAGAAGTATTTGAGATTCATTAAAGGGAATTATTTATTTACTCTCTTCTACAACTGCAAAAGCCAATATAGTTTATATCATACACTGATATTCTTTTCTGAAGAGAACTATTTTCAGTAATAGAATTGTGTGCTTATCTCAAAGTAGTCCCTTGAAATTCACATTCAAATATATTTAAATCCATAGACAGAGTATTTTAGATGCAAGAACTATGATATACATGTTGATAAAAATATACAACAAAAACTTTTAAGAAAAGGAGAAAGGTTCTATAGTTAGCCATACACATCTGCAATATTTTCCTTTCTTTTTCTTAGTTTAATTTAATCTTCAACGCCAGTCTTTTGTCTATTCAGGACAACATTGTGTGCAAATGCTCTTGAAAAATAGGGCCATAGCAAATAGCCCTATATGAAAAAAAAGCAAGAAACAGAACAATTTAATATATGAAAAGAATATCCAGAAATTCTTAACACAGCTATTGGTGAGAAATTAACAGCTTTTTTTTTTCTAAGGAACTATTAAAATATTTTAATAACGGATGTGTCAGAAATGCAGAGACAAGAATAGGGGGGGAAATGAAAACACCTTAATCTATCTTGATAATGTTGGAAGGTGGAAGTCAGTGAGTAATAACAAAACAAAGCCCCCACAAAAACAACAGCAAAAATCCAAGAAACCACAGTCACGTTTTTTATATATTAATAATAGATACTAGTTTTCATTAAGAACAGAAGTGTACCATTAGGCAAAGTCTTGATTTCATCCAGACAGAAAAATGACAATACTAACTTTCAAAAAACTGTTAAACAATAGTTGAACTAGGAAACATGAGCAAAAATGAGCAGGGTAGGAGCAATACAACACTATACACTATTTAACTTATGCACACTGTTATGACCATGAAGACCAGTGACAAACCTTTGGCAAGTGGAGGGTATGATATCTGAGATGTGGACATCACTGGGGTTAAGAGCAGACCTAATCTAAACCACAAAATTCACAGAGCTTTGCTCAACAGTCAATCAGCTAAGCCCTATAGAATCTCATCTCTGAATTTATGCACATTTTAACAGAAAATACAACTCCCATAGACATTCCCTTTTTAAAAAAGGTATATATAAACATATGGAAAAACTTCATACAGACCCGCATATGCAGCCAC
>JAOXNG010000064.1:24171501-24184842 GCA_028566535.1 Scolopax minor
CATCCTTCATGACTATGTTTCCCTCTGCATCCAACAAAAGAGGGATATTTTCCCTAATCTTTCTTTTGTTGTTAATGAATTTATAGAAACATTTTTTATAATCCTTAATGGCTGTAGCTAGGTTGACCTCTAGCTGCGCTTTAGCTCTCCTAATTTTTTCCCTGCATAGCTTCGCTAACTCTTTATAATCTTCATAAGAGGCCTGCCCCCTCCTTTTGTTTTTGAGATCCAGAAAAAGGTCCTTATTTAGCCAGGCTGGTCTCCTTCCCCACCTACTTGGTTTTCGGCACATGGGGAGCGCCTGCTCCTGGGCCTTTAAGACTTCTTTCTTGAAGTATGTCCATCCTTCCTGGACTCCTCTATCCTTAAGGGCATCCTCCCAAGGGATTTTGTCTAACAGTCAAGACGAAGAAATACCATTACAGACACCTTAAAAAAAAAAACAAACAAACAAAAAAAAAAATCTTTCTTTTTGACCTCCAAAAAGGTCAGAAATGCGGACAATGTTCACTAGATCAGTCTTTTTGCAACCTTGTATTTGGTGCTCAAGGGGAATGGGGCAGAGACATGATACAGGCAACTCTGTGAATGAGATGTATAGATTTTTCAGACAGATCTTTTGAATAAGAAATAGAAATTTTACAACAAATATCACTGCTACACATACTGTCAAATCAGGATATTCACAGGGACAATTTAACAGAAAAATATGTTTGATATAAGATTGAAAGCCTATTAACCATAATCTTTTTCTCTAAACAAACTGCACATACTTTCAGATTAGGATATTCATAGGGACAATTTAACACAAAAATATATAAGGTTGAAAGACTATTAACCATAATCTTTTGCTCTAGACAAACTGCCCAGAGTATCAAGTTATGGCTCAGTTCAAGTGATTTTGAGTGTAAAACTCTTTTGAATAAGGCACATAAAAGGCTTGACCTCAATTTTCCATTTCACAAGGCAGGTTATTTTTCAGACCATCAAATACCCAATCAAAATACAGGGCTGTTGTTTGGCCAGAGTGTGTTTAGTGAATGAAATCCAACAGCTCAATTACAAGTTAGTAAACTCAAGCCATTTAATTCTAAAATTCTAAGTCATGCTGCACATGCACAAATTTCAAAACTGCAGAAGATCAAGAACCCTCTTCTGACCCTTGGCCTCTTGCAAGAAGAAAGGAATTACAGAAAGCACCTACTGAAAAGTACAAAATTTAAAGACCATTTTCCTTAGTAAACACATCATTGTCTCTCCTGTCTCACTGACAGCAGTAAATTTAAAGTGCTCTGACCATTGCATTCTCTCAAACACTCAAGGTGGAGAGGAAAAAAAAAAAACCCATTACTGCAACAAGACAACCTTAGTGCCAGAACACTGTAAAAGTATGTGGGGAAATCAGGAAATCAACAATAGGCAGGAATTCACATTTGCTAATGATAATAAATTCTCTTAACCTGCATATCTCTAAATAAACAAAATAAGAAGCAAATAGTTCATTTTTCATTATTGACTGCTCTTCGAATAGGAGAAACCTGATCTACCTTGATTAGACCTTCTGTAAAAGAAAATCAGGATTATAAAAGAAGACAAGTAATCTTATGACAACTTTCTAAGTTTCACATTGGCCACTATTTTCCTGGTAATTAAGTTGTATTGTAATAAAATTAAATTTGCATTGTAATAAAATTGTTCCATTATTTTAGAACAATAAATGTTTAGACATGCCCAGTTGCTCACACATTTCTATTTATAGTGTTCAGAGTGATACGAGCCTTTTTTTTTTTTTTTCCACATTTATTGTAAAAAGTTAATAGCTAGAAGTAGTGGTAAGTCGTAATAATTTTGACAGGGTCTGGCCATTAATCCTACTGCTGTAGCCAAAAGTATCTTACTGATATCATTAGACACATATTAAAGAAGTTGATATCTTGTCAACATTAGACATATGGAAATGTCATGTTTTACTCATTTACTAGCATAACCATCCCAAACTCACAAAGAGTAACCAACAAATTTAAATCTAGTATAGTTGAGAACCGGTACATGGCAGTGCTAACATAGATGACAGTACAATCCAAACAGACAAGATATTAAACACAGAAACCAGAAAACCAGCACATACAGTGTTAAATGTAGCAACTTTTTAACACAATTGGAAGGAACTATTTTGCCCTCCTATTTTGTCTTGCATCGTCTCAGATTTGAAGACAAAAAGAAAAAGTTATAAGAAAAGCATATTTGCCACGGCTCTCACTTTCTCCTGCAAAAAAATGCAAGTGGTTCAAGTTCCTGTAGACTACTTCAGAGCTGTAAATCTGTGGCATTTTGTTGAAGATTTATTGACTTTTCTCAGTTGTCTGTTCCATTAGCTGTGCCATAATTTATCCTGGGAAGATTTTTCACTTCACAAGGATTTTCTTTCTGAAGATGTTCTCATAAATCTGCTTTGTAGCTGAAACGATTGTGGTTAGTGGTTACACTGACGAACAAGAGGAAAACAGGACAGGATTAAGGCTTATTGGCCAGTTTGAAGGTTGCCTTCTCTGCTTTCATAGAAAAAATCAGATTTATTTTTTTTTTTGGTCCAAAAAAGTTAAGGAAGAAACTGTCCGAGTATGGACAGCCCAAACAAATAAGAGATAACTCTCAAACTCTAAATTTTACTCAGGCAATTTATGCCATTCTCCTCTTTAAAATTATACAAGACATTGCTTATTCTAATAAGGGGAAGGGGAGTCAGGGAGTGGACAGTTTCGTTTTTACGTTACGTACAGAAAAGACATACAACAACAAATCACAAAGTTGCACCCCATCTCACAAAGGAGCAAAGTGATGAGTTCCTGCCTCACGTCCAAGAGGGCACTGGAGCAGCACTGAGAAATTAAAGTGTAAGAACTGTTTTCTTGTTTAAAGATTTTTTTCTTAAAGAGCATTTTTCTACAGCAAGGCAGGAAGCAGACATGTTCCAATCATCTCCATTGGAAAAGCTGTCTTAACTAGGTTTACCCTATATATTAAGTATTGAAAAGGCTGTATTTGTTTAGCATCATAAGAAGGCATGTTTGATGTGCTGCACCTCTGTCAATTGGATTAAAGCATCTTTTTACTACTGGAAGTCTACTGGCTCTGCAGACAGCAATTCTTAGAATCAGGTTTCTAGTGAGAGTTCCATAATCAAGGATAGTTGGGTCATGTGACTTTTTAACCAAAACAGCCCAAGTGTTGCATAAAGAATAGTCCCAGATGACTCTCACAATAAGCTCTAAGTTGCAAGGTATTCACAGATAAGTCAACAATTTCCAGGTTATGAATGAATTTAAGGGAAAAAAGATACAATGGTATCCTTGAACAAGTCAAACAGGAAAAAAGAGGTATTAATTAATGATTATATATCTGGTCTTTCTATAAGGACTTAAACAAATTTTAATTTCTTATATCTAGAGAAAACACAGTCAATTTACTGTGTATTCCTCGGGCCAGTTTCCCAGCTTATGTTAAGCAGCTTATTCTTTTCAGTTCAGCAGAGCTCTTATGATTTTACACCAGCTGCCTCATCCTCTTTTACTATTATTCAAAGATTTGTTTCATACTTTAGATGGTGATTTTTTTATTTAACGCTTGCTGTTTGAAAACAAACTACAGTAAGCACAAAGCTTGAACTTTTTAACTCACCTTTAGACTTTTAACTTATTTGCAAGTCAAACTTAAGCCTCCAAGGAAAAAAAAAAAAGAAAAAAAAAAAAGCAGCATTTGTCCCTGGGCTTTTCATTCTTAATGACAGCAAGGGAACTATGAAGGACAAAGTAAAATGAAAAAAGAAAAGAAGTTAGATTGCTACTATTGACTAATGGAAACTGGCATCTTCATTTATTTCAGTGGCAGCAACCCAACATCTTTTCAGTTTCACTACCTTCAGTGAAATGTGCTGGGAGGTTGCTGGAAATAAGGACAGTTGAACCACTCGTTAAAGTAACAACATTTCAAATGGCATTTTCCCTCCTCATGTTTCAAATACAATGCAATTTCTGAAGCAATGGCTTGCTGTTCAGCCAACTTACGAAACATGTTTGCTAAGCAAGACCACAGAGCATACAAACAGAAAGGAAAATTCCCATTAGCCACTCAAAAACTAACTGCATATATTCAATGTCAATTTTCAAATATTCTCTCTACTGGAAATGGTACTTTTCTGCAAGTTTATTTGCCAAAAAATATATTCCTACTTCAAAATGCTTCCTACTGTAACATTATTTTCATGATACTTCTGATTATTTTCAGTTCACATACTTGCTCACCCTATACATCACTTATGGGATCAAACTCTTTTTTTTTTTTTATACCAACTGAAGATGCTTCAGTTCTAACATAGAGAAATGCAATTATCCCAATTGCTCTTATACCTCTGTTTATCCATGTAGCAAACTGCCTAGAACTGTGTGATAAGGTTATTTTGTACAAGTAATTTTACTTGGAAAAATCCCAGTTTACATTCAATAATTGCATTCCTACCAGGAAAATGTAATATATCCAATTAATACATAAAGAAAGGAAATGTAAAATCCATTAATCTGCATTTATTTGCTCCAAAGCAACGCTTATGTTTCCATCACAATCCAAATAGCATCCACTCTTGGGTGTAACTATTGTCCCTCACAGAAGCTGGTACCATTTAACTGTATGTTTTTATATCAGTATTTCTGTGTACGTGTTCCTATAAAATCCAAAATTAGGAACACATTCAAAGAAGTCTAGCCATTGCTAGACTTCTGCTAGGGCAGACTTTTCCAACCATTTTTGATAACTGCACTGAAAATTCTCTATACAAATCCAAGCAATATGTTTTGCAATCAGAAATATTTACAAGACTTTTATAATCCTATTCCTCTAATAAAAAAAGAAAAGGAACATTTCAATAGAGATTGTAATTAAGACAGATTGGACAAATTTTTTGTGGAAAGCATTGAGTTACCAATGCAGAACACTACCCAGAATAATCCACTACATTCACAAATTTAGTAAATTCCACTTATGTTAGTTAGATAGAAAAATATCTGCAAAAAAATCAAAAAGATGTTTTTCCAAAGTTGCCTGAAATGGCTAGTAGTTTTATTATTATTTATTATCCCATTAAATAAAAACCCTTTTTTTGTTATTGTTTTTTCATCTCAGACACAAAGATTTCTCACCATCATCTAATTCTCATGAAGATATTTTTCTCTGTCTTAATAATATCGTATGAAGAACTGGCTTTTCCCATTTCTCTAGTCCCATAATATTTTTAAATGACAGTAAATGATGCATTTGGATTGCAGAACAATTTAAAGGACATGTCCAATATCAAACACCACCAATGAATTCAGCAGACCAGAGCATACTACACCGATGCTGAATAAAAAGGCAGTTTGTCTGTTACATAGCTCACTTTAGAAAACAGCAATGCAGCATTAAGCAACTTATGTACGTAGTGTCACTATGGTTCTTTTATGGGCAACAGTGAGCCTACGTACAATTGGTGAGAGAAAAAAACATTTGTTTTGCAGAAGTACTGATACGGCCTCCGGAATCTCTAGTGTAATCTCTGACAGATATTGTACAGAAGCACTCAAGAACAGGAGGAGTAAAATCTAGAGGCAGCATAACCTCACATTTCAACTGGTAGCAAAATTTTAACAGAACCTACACCATCACTGCTTCACTTACACTGTAAAACCACTTCTGCAACACAGTACTAGCCTTGGGTCACATGGATACAAGTTGTAGTCCTTGGTTCCTTTAACAATAAGGAGTAGAATGGTAATACTGGAAAGCAGAGGTAAAATTTAATCGTTGATACATATTGAAGAGCATAAGTAGTAATTTTCAGAAAATTGAATACAATATGCTCTTGTGTGGAGGCAGCAAAAACCAGCAATCCAGATTGGATATGCTTATGTTGGGAAGGAACATTTGCTGGCGGAAAAGATTGTTATGAACATCATGGATGATGAGTTCCCCACTTCTCTAGAGTGTCTCTGCTCTTCTTTTAAATCTTACGTTAAAACTGAAATTCCTAAGAAACTTTAGATGAGATTGTCATTGTCAAATGACATCATTTATATGAAAATGCTATAATTACACTGTGGTAATCCCCACAGAGAGCCTGAGAGATACATTCACGTTATTAGTATCTAGTTTTGGTTTTTCTTCAGTAACTTTGCCAACAGTATGCCAGCACAAACGTGGTTATCCCAGTCACACTGTGGATAAGCTCTAAGAAAGTTCTGATAGTGCAGGCACAGCAGCAAAACTTTTGTAATACATGCTCAGTCTAAATTTCCCAGCTGCCAAGTTTGACCTACTGTCTTGTATCCAACAAGGAATAGTCTTAGAAACTAGAGGGGAAAAAGGGAAACAGAATAATTTATTTCTTTTCCTTTTCTGCCCTGCCCTTGCTACTCCTAAATCATAGTCCTGGAAAGCTTAAAATGAAATGCAAGAGTTTCCAATTTGAACTGCAGAGCAGAGCTGACACAGAATCACCTTCACTCTCTCCTTATTACAGTTCTCTGCCTTTAAATGAATATACTAACAAATATGAAATAAGAGTCTCCCATTCCCCTTTAGGAAGGTTAGGCTGTGGTTTGATTCATTTTAATTAGCACTTCACACCCTCAGTATATGCACACATAGACAAAACATTAGCAAAAAGAAAACAAACCAGTAGCAAGAGATCCTGACTCCCTTCCCTCTCTCTCCCACGCTTTTCCCCTCAGTCATCTAAAGTCATTGAAACATTTATAAGCCTAGAGTTCATTATATAAGCAACTAAATAAAACAAATATGATTTTTGGTTGATCAGACAGCTTTTATGGAAAAGAAAAAAAAAACAACCACATAACATGAGTTTTTAAGATATTCTAGCTTCCTCCACATACCACCTTCTCATTTCCATCCTTGGAGCTTGCAACCACTAGTGCTCTCCCCAGTCCCCTAGTCACTCATGAATATCAAGAGGACTACAGGACAACGTATAATACCCTCAGTCCTAATGGTTAATATTCTAAAGTGCCTCTTCAAACCATAATGCATTTTTAAAGTTAACAACTGCGTAAGTCATAAAACCTACTCAACTCAAAGGTCAACAGATGCTTTTGTAGTCACATGTTTGCCAAATCACGTGGTAGGTATCCATTTTGTTCAGCATGCCATGAATTGACAACCACCCCTCTGAATCAGCCATTACAAGAAAACGCAAAGATCAAAGAGATGAACCATGCTGCTGTAAAATGGCCTTCAATTTACTATTTCAGAGAGAGAGAGAATGAGTTTGCACAGGCAGACATGCTTTTCAGAGCGAAGAGAGGTTGTTTCATCCCTTATGTCAAATCTATATTAAGCAATGCTACATTCTTTGAATGACCAAAAAACGCTAACATTTTCAGACATATTATCATGAAATAATACTATCACAGCGATTAACCTCCAGTAGGTTAAATATCTGTGACATTTTAAAAAATCACCTTCTTTATATGAATGCCAGCTGCTTTCTTACCCAATCTGACAAGGTTTCTGAAGAATATTTTACCCTCCTTTCAAGAGGAATTTCACCGACAGCATCAATTTCACTCCTGAAAATATAAGCAATTTGCTGTATGCTTCTGTCTTTATGAGATTATTACCCAACTGCAGGTGCTCAGGAGGAATGGCTTGATTTCCCTTAAATTACCACCATTAAAAGGTTACTGGTGACACACAACAGATCGGTACACATAAAACAGATTTTGTATCAGATTATTAGCTCACTGTTAGGACCATATGAGGCCACTTATCTAGGTAGCTTGTCACTTTGCTTGCATTTTCTGATTGAGGTAACACAAAGAGGTAGCACTGTGAGTGACATCCAGGCTGGTGCCTGTAGTAATTTTCCAGTGCCTGTCAATCTAAAGACAAAGCTTCATGGAAGTGTTTTCTCTTACAGAGCACCAAAGGAAATTTAGTGGGATTAGAAGACAGACAGCAAACCTGTGGGAAGGTTATTGCCATTGTATTTCTTGCATACATTACATAAACAAGCCTGACATCTTCTGGCAAGCTGCAGTTTGAGTTCTTTGATGTTGCTGATTAGATTTTGGGCTAAAACAAAGCTGCTCCTGAGAAAGCAGTGTACCAGCATTTCAGAACAGACATGGATTACTACATATGCCTACAAATGACTCAAAAGCAACAGCTGCTGAAATAAGATGACCAATAAATTTACAACAGTTAAAAATTAAAGTGATCAACAGTATTAGGTGAAGTGGATCCCCTTTCGAACACCTGGTTGTCCCCTCCTAATAGCCACTTAGATTTGAAAGACCTCTGAAATACCAGCTCTACTATTTTTTTCATAAAGCATGACTGGGAACTAGCTTACTGACAAGACAACCAACCTACAGAACAGCTTTATTTCTACAGAAAATTTTATGAAATATCTAAAAGTTTTGCCTGACAAATTCATACTGTGAGATTGGAATCTCTGAGAAATGCATTGATTTGCTTATTAAACTATGAAAGAGAGATCCTTACAGAAGGATGAATGGGTAGTTTCTGTACTAGGCAGCCACGGGGTCACAGAACAGTTGAGGAAGCTCTGGAGACTGCATAATGCAAACCTCTGCCCAGACTCCAACACCAAAATGCAGATTGTACTTACCTGCCTCAGAGCAGCCCACTTCCCTATAAATCAACGTAAAATCTTAATCCCACCAAGACTAGTGAGTGTTTCCTACTTGCTATGTGCAAGTTCCATTTTTTCAAATAATTATATCTTTCTGTACAGTTTAGACCTTGGAATTTTCAATTAGTAAGTTTTCTACCTGAAGTTACACATGTATTAATAAAAATATTTTAAACCTCTTTACAGAATGTTACTGTCAGCATTCAATTCAAATAGTTCATTAAATATTGACTTTTCCTGAACAAAAGCCCTCCAAAATTAAATATTTAAGAAGTTGCTGCATACATATCTCTAGACTGCAATTAAACTACGACTTTAATTCTAGTTTCACTGAAATGTTCTTATTGGTATTTTGAATTTTCCCTTGAAAACAGATAACAGCAGCTAGAAGATGAAAAAGATTAGGGTAATCTTTTTTCCAAAGTTAGATATGCAAACAAAGATGCACTTTGTTTAGAGTGAAGTTTTCAATGCTAAAGGACACCTATTTCATTACATTTATCTAATTATTTCAATTGTGATAGTAGTTGATTTTATACAATTAGATTAGTTAACAATAATTTAAAGGCATATCTTGGTCAAATTCAAACGTGTGCAAGGTTTATAACTTAGGAAGAAAGCATTCTTGAACATTTTTTTTCCCCACTTCCATTTGTAATGGCAGAATGCTGGTCTTGAGTGAGCTATGGGACAGAAAAGCAAAACCTGGTTTACATAATTATGCCACATCTGGAAAAATTTTCCCAAAAAATATATTGCAATATCAGTGATGTTGTAAACAACACACTGGCAAAATGCAGGGCAAATAATGTTGCTGAAATCTTTATAAACTCTATTACTACATTAGATTTTAATCTTTTCCAAGTTAACTGCCAGCAGCATCAATGAAAAGGACATAATGGTTTTCATTCTGGTTTCTGACACAAACCAAGTAATGAAATGATTTAACAAAAAAAATTGATTTTACAATGATAAAAGGTCTGAGAATAAAATGTATAAAATGTGACAGAACAGTAATCTTACCCAAAAGGCTGTTCACCTTAAGCAGTTGTGTTTGAAAGCTAATCTGAATTCAAGACCTCCATGTGCAATAGCATGTCTTCTATGGAGGCATACGTAAAATCTTTGTTGCCACTATGATTTAAAACATGTTGGAATAGTGGAGATACACAGGACAGTCATATCTACTATTTGGTTTTACACAGCTTGTCATTTCAATGCATATAATTCTTTCTTAATAACAACCTGGCCTAAAGACCAGGTAAAATAGGGGAAAAAACTTCCCACTGGATCAAGCTACAAGGCAGCTATGTAAATAACTTGGCAGTAATCCCTCAATATTTGCCTTTATCACAGGATAATTTTTTTTTTTTCTTTGCAACAGTATCAAAATAGACAGTAAAGTATCTCAGAAAACTGAGAAGAAAATTGAAAGTTCTTTTCTGCGCTGAAATAATCACCTTTCTGACAGCGTCATCGTCACGGCTTTTATGGAAGTCAAGCTGTATGAAAAGCTATCCCAAAAAGCAGTGTGAAAAACTATCCCAAATTGTTACATCAGTATCTAACTGAATATGACAGCACAGTCTCTCAAGACTAACTTGGTAGAATGAGAAAAGAAAAAAAAAAAAAAAAACAGCACCCCACACCTTTCTGAAAACTACGCTATTTAAGGCTATAGCCTTAATCAGTGGTAGCTGTCAACCCACTGTCTTTCTCCACGGTAAAACTCAATTTAGATTCAAACACTGAAGTCTTGCGTACTTTCAAAATACTGTTGCCCCATTTCAGAGCTAGAAGTGTGGCAGAATGAACATCTTTTATCAGCTGCAAGGCGTATCACTTTGTCAAAGAAAAGAAAAAAATGTATTTCTATCAACAATTGTAAGTAACAAAATTTTGAAATATTAACAGTACTGCAAATAAGCAAAACATACCAAAGAATTAGAAATCTGTACAAAGTAAAAATGATAATTAGCTTCTTCTTTAGATACAAAATTCAAACAGCAAATAAAATCCAGAGTTGGCAACAGATACACAAGAACAAGATGAACATTAAAGAGTTCATAAAAGCAGAGTCATGTCTTTCAAGAACATTAGCAGCACGATAAGGACCAGCTAAAAGGTAAAAACACTTGCCTTTACATGGATTTTTAACCAATATTCTTGCCAGTAGCATATTTAAAACAGCTATATTAGGGTAAAAGATTATAATAGAGGCTGCACAACAGGCACAAGCAGATATCTTTGGAAAACAGAAAAACCGTCTCCAAAACCCATAAAAGGAACTTATTACAGCCTCTAGTTTGCTTCCTGCCAGTGCAGACCAATGACATGTTCCCATTTAGAAGTGCTTGGAAACTGATGGGGTTCCATCAGCACCTTGGTATTCCTCATGTCGCTCACTGCTGTTTCAAAATTGAACTGTCACTATCCCAAAGAGCTTACAGTATTTTGAATATCCTCTGGAAAATCTATAGCTAGGAGCATAAGGAGTATTTCCTTATGGTCAGTGTAAAACATTACTTAATTTCTGAATATACTTTTTTTATTTAACATCTCTTAGCCTTCTAAATTATCACCATCCATCCTCTAGCCACAGAATAACTAAGAAAGAATTAACTTTTGATCCATTAAAAAAAAAGCACAACCAATATTATATAGATATTTTGCTGGTTAGTTCTGATTTGGGGTGGGGTGTTTCCCCTCCTCCCCACTTCAGTTACTAAGGAACCCTAAAAGTACTTATTGCATACAAACCAATTTGTATCTTCCATCTCAAAGAGTTCATGTAGTAGCAGAGGTCTTGGAGGATACAGTCAGTCTTTTCAGGCACTTAGAAAATTGAAAGTGATTATTAATTAGGCTAAAGCCATGTCTTCCAGGACTCTAAATGAGACTATAAGAATCAGGCTACACAGAATAAAAATTAATCTTTTTACAACAGCAATTTTTGCAAGCAGCATAAGCATTTGACAGCAGCATTTCCAAAAATAGATTAATTCAGAACTGCATGGAAAAGATTTTTCAGATTAGTAATTGGATGCAGAGCATTAGATCATGAATGATTCAAACATAATCCAGTGCGGTGCTGACCTTTAGTTGTTACTATTAGAAAGCCTAAGAAAATAAGCTGATGATCTCATTCTAGTCTTTAGCAAGAAGGTATCAATTTCACAAATCCACAGACACATTTAGAATTAATTGTCAGCTCTTATTGTCAGTCACCACAAGGAGTTCACCGATTATGTGATGCTTCAGCCTACTCAAAGACATTGTCTAGACTCTGTAAAAAGGTACATTTTTCTACCTTAAAAAAACTACATGCAAACCATCCTTAGACATAGTGACAGACTACTGAAATATTTCTCTTAAAGTCAAGAGGAGACAGAGTCTTTTAACCTTGTGGGCACAAATTAAGTATTCTACATGTTATGAGGTTTTTTGGGGGGGATTGTGTTTGGATTTTGTTTTTTTAAGAGGCCAAGAGAAATTGAAGAAAGTAATTTGAAAAACACACACCACCATTCCTATTTCCCGCCACAGAAAAGATCATAAGAGATAAAAATCAGAAAGAACAACTCCAGTATTCAAGTACCTTTTGTAGCCCAAATGCCATTTTATCAGTAGGACACTAAGCCATTATTTTGGAAAATGGCAAATTTTCATCCACCTCATTACCCCTCTCATTCAAAACAAATCAGAAATTACAGAATCATCTTCTGTTCAAGAGTTTCTGGGGATAGACATGCTCAGGAGAATTTTCATTTGTTGGGTTTGTGTTTGGTTTTTTTAAGTTCTCTGACATTTGACATTTTCTGACTTCTTGCTGAACCTAGGATAGACATGAAATGTTCTCACTGAAGAGAGAAAGCAGGGCTCTGAAGACTTAAAAAATATAAATTTTTTATAGTCTGCTCAGAAGATTTAATATCCCTAATAGAGCATAGTGCTTCTTACACTATAGACTGGTACAACAGAAATACACATGGGATTTGATCCAGAGCATGTGGAAATGGAGAAGGGCACAGAAAGGCCACCTTTTGGAAGAATTTAACTTTTCTGCTAGGGTTACAGTCTGCAGTTGAAAAGAAGCAGGAAAGGTGGCAAAAGTCTCCATATAACTCTGATGAAAGTCCAGCGCATACCACTTAGATCCTACCACCAATCCCTCTAAACAGTGAATCTCCCTCCCAGTCTAAACAACAGTTGTTAAGGTGCATAATACTGTTTACACATTACTTCAGTGACTGAAGACTATTCTTCCTAAATATTTATTAGCTATCAAGCTCATAAACACTACTCTCCTCACTTTACCATACCGCTGATGAGCTCAGTTCAGTCAAACAGCCTTCTCTCCCGTCATCTAGAAATACTGTCATTTCAAAATAGACACTGCAAGATAACTTGCTCTAAAAAAGCTTATTAAGCACTAGCTCAAGCAATAAACAGACCTCATTCTCTAGATAAAACCCACTGACCAGCATGTCCTTAATAATTACCATTCCCACACACCTTTAATCTGATTTTACACACACTACTGAAACATTAAAGATCAACTGCAAATATCATTTATGTGAATATTTATTAAGTGTGAAATTATCCTTTGTATAATCAGGACAGACTTGTCTCCCCTCTAA
>JAOXNG010000064.1:24185656-24200484 GCA_028566535.1 Scolopax minor
TTGGTTGGGGGTTTTTTGGGGTGTTTTTTTTTTTTTTTTTTTTTTTGTAAAACTATATGGAAGCGGCTGGTTTGGGGAGGATTTGTTACTCCTTAATAGCAATTTTGAAACATTCCTACCTAAAGTGGTAGGATACAATGAATTGCTATTTGAAAGGTTAAAGAACAGATATTCTCACTACTCATTTCTGATGCCCCTCCATTTTTGGTTTTTATTTTCGGCTGTAATTTCCTTTGAAATTAGGCCTAATTCCAATTCCAGGGGGAACAGCTGTTCCTACTTTAAAATTTCCTTAGTATTGATAATGTTCTCATTACTAAGATAAACCACACAAGTTTCAATATTTTCCCTTTTCCTGTCACTTGTGATAACCAATAGTCCCCTAAACAATCTGTTCACTCAGAAATCTCTTCAATTAGCTCAATTCTTGCGGACATGGGGACATTTTCCAATGCTCCTAATTCCAGGTCATCTTTGTCTGTTCCAAATACTCCTAACATCTAATGCTTTATGCAGCACTTCTCCTTTCTTTAAAGTTCCAGGTTCCATATTTGTACTTAAAGTTACTTCAAGTTAATTTCAATTTATTTACTATGGGGAGTTTTCCCAATTGTGACACATCCCTGCCTGCGTGTTGCGACCTCTGATAAGAGCAGTAGAACTCAATAAGAAGAAACTGAACATTGTGTCACACATCTCTCAAACAGAAAGTTTCAATGCTTCGTTATTTTCTTTCACTGAAATGGCAGAAGGCAGGAGAAAGAAATGGCTGCAAAATAGCAAACAAACCTCAAATTCCTCCACCCCTACAGTCGGTGCCAACACAAATCATAGTTCTGATCCTCCCTCATTTCAGTAAGCAGAGGATCAACGCAAATCAAACCTTCTGTAAAAGTATTTGCTTATTATGCAAATTTGTATGTATGTTTAAGAGTGAATCCAAACTTCTGTGTTTCCAATACAACACTTTAAATTTCTTTTTAAAACGAATAGCCAATGACAAATAGAGAATAAGTTAAGACAGTGACCTTAAACACTTTTTCAATGGGTGTTTATATTCAATATGGATTTAAAAGCATTTGTATTATTCCATGTGTGTAATTTAGCCAGCCCTTGGGAAAAAACACCACACAAAAAAGCCACACACAAAAACACTTTAAAAAAAAAGAACTCCAGCAAATTAGTAATTGCTTTTGGTAGGCCCAGTTCATACTACTGCTGAAATCAGCCAAGTCTGAAGAGGCCACAGTCATAGTGGAGTCACCACAGCTCAAGTGAATTCGTGGAGCAGTAACCTCAAGTCTAATGTACAAGCATTAAATTTCATTCTTGTTATTATTGCCCTGAAGGACCTGACAGGTTGGAATAAATGAACTCTTCAGATACCCAAATTAAATTCTCAATTAAAATACAAGTTAAAACCCTTGGTAGGGGGCAAATAAAGGTATCACTCAGTCCAAGAGATTTCTGAAGCATATCATGTTACTTTCCATAGGTTACCTGCAATAGCTCTACTCTTTGAGGTCCATTTCTATATTCATGCATAATTTATATCCACACCAACTTGGTTGACCTCTCTTGTAAATATAGATAAGTGAATACCCTATAAGAAAGTTGCTGTAGAAGCTGTAGGATTGTGTACTTTTATACATAAGCCTCCCAAACAAGATGTCCAATAACTCCTTTCACTGACAAGAACCTAAGATATTCATATCACTTGCATACTATGCATACATATTATGCAATTTATGCATACTTATACATTATGCATGTATGTATAAAAGCAGCCTGAAGAAAAATAAAGAGTAAGGAAGGTCAGAGTAGAGGCATTCAGACTTTGTATCATTTTTGAGAAAGTGCTGGGTAGCACTTTGCCAAAAATAGATTCAAAACTTTCTAGAGTTGCTCTCTAAAGCATGTTTGTAAAGCAGTGAAGCTTTACATGAACACTACCCACCCCACCTTAGTTTGTCTCATTGACTTAACTTGTAGAACAATGCAATTGAGAAAATTCTTAATGTAATAACAGCCATAAGACTGATGGATTTACAACCAGTCCATGTGATTTTGTAGAGCTGTAAATTGTAAGTGCTTGTTATATTTCAGATTTATGTTCTCTACACTTTACCATTCATAACATAGCTGCTTTTCCTGTTATCATTGTCATCTTTGCCTTTCTTCCAAGACAGAATCTGAACATTTTTCCTGCCCCTTGTTCCTGCTTAAAGCAATGTTGTTAGTCAGCAGCTTTCTTAAAATTGCTTGCAGACTTATATTCATGTATGCTCTCTTTGCTTTAAAACAAAAATTCATAGGATTACATCTTTCTAACAGCAGGAGGTTTCTATAATTTTCAGTACTTAAAAGTAACTTAGAACTGTCTTCCACCTTGTCCATCCTCCCCAGTGCTCTAAGCAAGAGGCCCCCCAACTACTATAAACTGTTCCTACACCTCCCAAGGAAGGTTACAGGACAATTAAACAACAGCTGGCCCAAGCAAGTAAATTAGAAATAAAAACTAAGATTGGGTTCGCTTGTCAGAGAACCTCATTTCCTTGCCAACAACTCAATGTAATCCAGAACTGTTGCATATCCACAACAGTCACCCACCACCTGCATACGACTGACCATCTTCAGCTTTACTTTTCAGATGCACGCAGCAATTACTCATCATCAGGAGGACTTAAAAGTCAGGCAGACTTTCTCCAACAATCATTTGAACATTAGTAACTTGAATACTTAATCACAGACTACAAAGATAGTATAGATGATCTTGGTCAGCACTGCACCCTGAAGGCTATTGCAGTAATACTGCAGTTCACAATCAGGATAATCTCACCTGAGATGTTATACATTATTTGGAAAAATCTATTAACATCAACAATGAGATAACCCTTAGCAACACCAAAAAAAAATTCCACTCTTAGATCCTGAAGATAAGGAATGAGATTGTTTAACAGTTCTTTAACTGTCCCATCCCTGCCCAGCATAATGCTTATCTTCTAGAAACAGAAAACCAATATTTAAAGTTACAACCATACTTTTCTTCAGATTTTATTGCTTTATATTCTGTAAATTTCTGAAGGACTTGAAATAAGATCACTGACTGTAGAAACTGTACTAAGCAATACTGGTGCTAGGAGAAGCTAAAAAAAAAAAAAAACAAAAACAAATAACCCCAAATGTCACTACACAGACACATCTAATATTTTGCTTCCATACAAGTCTTCCCAGAAATGTTATATGTTTCAAGCACTTGAATAAGTATGAATAATCCAGCACATAACTAATTGCCTAAACTGTGACTGAATTTCAACCAAAATTGAATCTGACAGTTTTCAGCCCTTAATTTTCCCACTAATATTTCCACAGAGAAATTTAATTTATGCTGTAATCTACTACATCTTTCCCAAAGGCAAAGAGAAAATCGGTTTCAACCAACTTGGAACTGCAGTAAAGAAAAATACTGGAAGTAGTTTAAGTAATCACTGAATGCCTTCAGGATTTCTATACATTATACTGCTGCTTGGATGGTTCAGGGAAGTATGTTAATGCTAGACCTCTGGAAAAAGGTACCAATTAAAATGCCTACCATTTTTCCTTACAGTCACTAGGTTTCCTATGTTTTGTGGCTGTTTCTTAACTGCAGTGCAAGGAAGAGTTGGCATCCTTAATTTATAAGCTGCAAGCAAACTTTGAAGATATTATTTACCACTGGCAATACTGGCTGTTCAATGTGCCCTTCTCGTATCTCCTTCCTTCTTCAACAGCTTTCCCCACACAAGAAAAGAATTACATAAATACTCTTCAGAGAAGAGAGACCAAATCACAAACACTTCATGGAAGGAAGTTTGAACAACTTAAAAAGTTCTTTGCAAACTTTGTAAGTGTTACTTTATGCACTGCAGTATATTCATCACTCCACCTTTTTTGGAGACTGTGGGAAAACACTGCCTTTACCCCTCCGCAGTTGAAGCCTACGTCCTTTAAAGGCAGAATTCTTCTATCTCTACCAACATCTTTAGGAGACAGAGGTTCTGAAGCATTATTTTTAACAAGACAGTTATAATGCATGGCACACATTGTTTTGCTTTTGCATTTTATAGTCAGGATTTCCATTCTTCTCTCTAATGATAAATAAATTCCATAGACACTTTGACTTTAAGAAGGATATATAATTAAAGAGTGCCAGCTTCGGCCCCACAAAGACAACAAAAGTTTTATGTCACAAAATAAGAGCCCAAGGAGACATCAGTGTTTCCTTCTCTCCTGGATAAAGGCCCCTTTACCCAGATTTGGCACACACTGCGTTAAGTGTGCATTAAGAGGACAAAGTAGAGCCAATCTGTCAGTGGAGCAAAGAAAAGAACTGCTACTGAGCAGCTTTCTTCCAAGGGCAATTCTCCTCTGGTTCACAAAATCTCTATTTGCCACTCTACTTTGATAACACTATCTGGGAACCTATATTCAGGCATCTTCAGTTTCTCCCAACACGTGGATCTCTAGTAACAAATCCACAGGCATGATCTCTTTGCTACAAATTCTGTAACACACACTGCCCTGATTAAATACAAAAAATAACCCCCCCCAACCACTAGCACAGTTTCAAGATATAGTTATATGAAGCCCTCCCACTCTTAGCATTGAAAAAATTAAAAAAGTGAATTCAGCAAGACTTAAAAAGCAAGAAATAAAGATCTTGCAGCAGCACACTGCATCCCACGTGTGTTGGTAATGACAGTGCCACTATTTTCTAAAGGAGGGTAAGGTTGGTGATCTGGAAGTGTTCCTTCAAAGCAGCAACATGTTGTTGGCCAACTGATCAATATTTTTCTGCTCCAGTGTAAGGCAGCACTAACGCTGATTCAGTTACCTTTAGAATGGAAACCAGCAGCTTGTAGCTGGCTCCTCTAACAGACACTTTTCCAAAGAGTGACTCCCAGTTACCAGCCCTCCTGACTGTATTCAAGATATTCCCAGATCCTGTCTCATGCGCCCTGTGATCCACACATATGAGCAAATGATCTGAGTGACATTGCTCAAAACCTGCTGCATTTAATTAACTTCTCTCTCCTTTGCTCTGGCTCTCCTTTCTTCCTACAGTTGCATCACAGGTTCAAGGCTTACTACAGACTATTCAAAAAAACATGGGAAAAAGGAATTCAAGAGGTATTCCAACAATTAAGTGTTCTTCTGGAGTAGTGCCAAACCATATAATTCATAGAATATAGAACATTTTCATAATTTTAAATTAAAAAAAAAAAAAACAGCCACTAATGAGAGAACCTTAAGACTGGTATAAAGCATTTACCAGTTTAATGAATAAAATGATCAAGGTTTCTCGCAAAGGAAATAAAACAAGTGTGGGTGGGAGATAATAGCCAGAGTGCCCAGTGTCACATTTTATTTCTTGAGGAATGAGTAATGGGGATGTTTTGCTAGGTATTTATCAAAGTAAAGCCTGTAGTGGCCTGCAAGGATAAAGGATTATATTTATCAAATGCCAACTGGTCAGTAACTCATTCTGACTTTTAAAAACTGAACTCAGGGACACAGGGCAAAAAGATGATTGGAGAACTGTATCTATGCTGTCTTTAATTTCTAACAAATGTGAAACTTGTTTTGATGGCTGCAAATAACAATACATATTCCTAAGTGTATGCATTTATATATGCTTACGTTTGTTATACCGGGTGATTTAAAGTAACTCGGCAAAAGAACATCTGTTTGCAAAGACAGTGAGTGAGAGTTAATTAGAGGCCATAAGCAGTAGAAGAGTAATTGAAAAAGCACTGGCCAACAATAAAGGCTCAGTTCATGCACTCATGTATGCAGTCCCAATCCAGTCAAAAGAAGCTGAATGAACAATATGAAAGCAGAATTCAGCAAAACTTCAAAAACAGATGTATCACCTACTTTATATGACAAAGTTCACATGCATATTATTCAGAAAATTTTCTAAGAATTAAAATAATTTAATGTTGAAGGGGATGAAAGAGTCCATAGAATTGATTCAAAAGTACTTTTTCCTATTCTTAAAACAAAGAAAACATCTTGACAAATAAAACAATTCTTTAAGACTTCAAAATTGCACAAAATATTAACCATCTGGAAACTGCACAATGACAAATCTGATAACAAAACTATCTTGATGCAGACAAGCTGGTGAAGAATTCCACGGTTGAAGAATTTGGTTCGTATTTGCCTATCCACACACATCTACTTAAAGCCCCAAGTTAAAACTTTAGGTTTTTTCATGACAAACTAAGACCTTCATTAAAACATTCATTTTATTGTACAAGCTGGAAAGTCATTTGGCTGCTATGTATCTTCTATGCAGATATATATGCATACATATGTCTATAAGTACATTTTACATATATTTACATTTTGACTATGAGTATTTAAATATACATTTACAGCTATATATTTATATACAAAAAACCCAGAGCTATGTTAGATTTGTATGCAATGTATTTTGATGGGGTCAAATGATGTTCAGCCCATTCTGGATTTTACTGCTATTTAAAAGAAATGTGCTGTAATAATGCTGACATTTTTCTCCAAAAGCAAGATAAAGTTTCCCAGATGTCATAAAAAAAAAATGCATTCAAGGAATGATATCTCCTGTAATTAACAGATATCCATGATTAGAAGAGAAGATAAGCCAGATCAAGGCATACCCGTAGGCTTCAAAATAACATGTCATACATAGATACCTGACAGCTTGCCAGTAAAATGGCATGGTCATACTAAACAGTCTTAAAAGGAGATTCCCATATGAAATTACCAGGGAGGTTCAAGCTGTACTGTTACATGCACATTTCACAGTTTGTTTGCTATAGGAAGCAACAAAAATAGTATTCATGATTCATTAATATAAATAGGCAAAGATTAAGTACTCTTTCTTTAAAGAAGTGTGCTCACATGATACCAGAAGCCACCTGAAAACCATTGGATACAATCAAGTTCCATGAAATATGCTGTTGATAAACCTTACAGATCAGATAAGACAGAATTTTGCATCAATCTCAGTTTTCCATCTTAATATATTCTATTTGCTGTGACAGGCAATTATAGAGAACGGGAGAGCTGGATGAATTTCAGTCTTGCAAAACAGAGATCACTTAATTAATCAATACAACTAAAGATTTTCTAAACTTCTACTCTATAGTAAAGAGTAAGCTTCCTCTAACAGAAAGAGTAGATTGAAGGCATTTAGAGGATTTCTTGGACTTGGTGGACAGGGCAGAGGGAAACTGCTTGTTTGGTTTTAAGTTTTATGGATCCCCAGCCATTAAAAACTGACAGAAGTGTGAATTGTCTAATCTTTCCTATTTTGACTTCTCTTGATACAGGGAGTAGAGCTTCCTTCTATTAAAAAGAAAAAAACAAACAAACAAACAAACAAACAAAAAAAAACCCCACAAACCAAACCAAGAAACCCAAACCAAACAAAAACCACACACAATCACCCCATCAGATAACTCTGAAAATATAGATTCCTAAAAGTGGAAAAATAATTTAATACTTCAAATAACATTTTTTTCTCCCTTTAATAACACCACATTCTCAAGAAATAGATGATGAAAATGCCAACATTATTGAAAACAGTTAAAAGTAAACCATCAAATTACTTTTTTTTCCTTTTCCTCTGAGGATATGCACCATAATACCAATATCTTTCTTGTTCTCATATTCAGAGTAGAAGAGACAGGACTAGAACATGTCTGCTAGGTCTAATAAGGTCCACTGCATATCTTTGCAATAGACATATTGCTATATTTTAGTCTTGTTCTTAATTCCTCAAATCTGTAAACAAAGGGGCATGCAGTGAACACTGCATGAGACACTTCTGCCACCACTGCTCTTCCTACACAGTGAAAGGTGATGAAGGTGATACACCTTTCTATACCCACTTTCATTCAGTACAGAGTATCACTGGTGGGCAATATCCAAATTACAGGTATGCTGCAATGATCAGCAGTGTGGCAGTTGCAGGAAGCTTCATTATGCTTCTACCTTTTCTCCACATTTTCTCTTCCTTAAAGAGGAAGTAGTATTTGCAGAGACAAAGACTCATCTAAATTAAACCTATTATTTTCATTACAGCAAAGAAATAAACCTGAGAAAAATAGCTTGAAACTATACCAGTTCCAAGCTTTTATTAACTATCTAGCACGCACTGACAGCAAGAGATGAAATTACAATCTTAAAATAGCACTTTCAGTAGCAAAAGAGTTCTCTCTTCATCTGACTGGCTTTATAGAACATATTGCATTAAAATGTATTTTAAAATAAAGAGAAGCCATGTATATCTAGGATTTTGACAAGAGGTATCCAGACGCAGATTTCTTTCCTCAAATTTTATGCAACTAAATTTAACACAACCCATCCATGCACAGAAAGCATCATGAAATGAGAAGTGCTAACATTTTCAAACAAATCGGATGACATTATAGAACATGATTCTTTTTGTTACTTCTGAAAAGAACATGCTCTTGGTGCAATTGATTTCACACATAAAAGGCAATGGTTTGAAAGACCAGCACAGCTATTTTTGGCCAGTTAGCAGAAACCGATTTCTAAAGCTGATAGCAGCTCTGACAATTAATTACAAGCTAAAGATCAAGCATGTCAAATCCTTGTGAAATCCCTAGACATGAATCAAAATGACTCCTGAGTGCCTCAGCAGAGTTCAGAGCTATTCCCTCTTTTTTCGGCTCATCTTGCAGTGTCTCTGAACTCCAAAGATTATGAGCATGAATATTTTATGAAATAAGATAAACAGATCCAGGAGATTTATCTTCTTCTGAGTTTATGTACAACGGACTTACCACTTGTAAATAACTGTTCGGGTAGGTATTTGTATATATTACAGACAGGTAAGTAGTGGGGAAAGATATTCACAAACAAGACTGTAAAATATACTGCAATGTAAACTGCAATTATATATGTCCACGCCTGTAATCTTCATTTTCCACAACAATGCTAGGCGTTTAACAAAGGTGTCTTACAAGTTTGTGTAGCAGCAGTAGTGGTAGACAAACATATTAAGGATAGAAAATCCAAAAGATGATGCCACACCTGAGTTCAGGCAGAAGTATTCAGGGTAAGAGCTGAAACAGGATTTGTCATGAGCTAATAGCCACAAAGACATAAACCAGACACGACTGTCCCAAAGGAGGATGACTATATTAAATGCAGCCTTCACACTTCCAAGAGGCCAAGCTAATCAACACATCTGACCATCTGCTGCAGAATTTGCATAAGAAATCCATTGAAACTGTTTGGTGCAATAGATTCATTTTGCCAAAATATTAGCTGTAATAAGTTGGCACAGCAATGCCTTGAAGTTTTCCACAATACCATAAAGTACTGACATTTCTGGAAAAACAAAGTGGATTCTAATGCACCATTAGGACTTCCTGGAAAGAAATTGTGTAAACAATGCTAAGCAATTTTGAATTAGCAATATCCAGGTTTCTTAAGACTGGAGGAAAGGCTTGGAATGTGCTTGGATTCTGATTAAATTCAGAAAACAATGCAGTAAAAGAGATAATAGAAGAGATTTTAAAGTAGACAAATTATGACAGTATTTACTTATTTTCTTCCTTCCCTACCCCCGAAGGCACTCCTTAAATAAATACCTTAGGAAGCTTCTACTTAGTTCTACAAAAGCATATTGACTTTCTGAGACTAAGATAATTAAAATCACAGGGAAAATATAAGACAAAATACAAAATCTAGATTCTGAAAGACCTTAGCCAAGTCAAACCAAGCTTTTAAAAGTAAATTGTTCAAGAAATGAATCACCCAGCCATTGGAGGAATGACTTATTAATTTCCAGTTTTGCATTCTGTTTGCATTTTCTTCTCCCTTTCCTGTTTATTTTAAATGCAAGCCCTTTTTTCTTAGTTACTGCTAAGACACCGTCGTTTTCCATCCAGCCAGTGTGACAAGTAACTCCAGCTTACAGACATTTAGTAGTAAGGTAAGTTCTCCTTTCTATGCACTACCAAACTGCACACTTTCTGAAGAGACACAGTATTCACAGCCACAAAGCAGGGCACAGCCACATGACACATATTAAGGTTTTGAGAGCAATCTTTTTGACTCTTTGGTACTAGCAGGAGAAGCTTCCCCTCCTGTAGCAACAGGCACTTTTCTACTCATTAGGAGAAAAGTGAAAAAGGCATAAGACAACTCACTTTTGAAATCTTTCAGAAGTTGCATGGGAAGCAATGAAAGAAAAAGCTGGTGCACCAACGTTTTTAAGTAAGCACATTGCTCCATCAGCATCAAATTCCAGCCTGACAACAGAAAACTTTTCAATTTACTGTGACATATTAAAAAGCATTGATTAATCCTAAAACTCAATAATTACATGATTCTGGGGTAGTTTCCTCATAGGTTTCCTAACAATTTCCACCAAAGAGTTTAGATTAGTCTTTCAGAGAACAGCCGAAGTACACTTTACCTTAAAGCATAAAGGGAATGGCCATAACTGCTGAGCCACACAAGCCTCCAAAACACTTGCTACACAAGAGTAAAATACACATCCAAAGTGCCTGCACACACAAAAAAAAAAAAACAGCACTCAAGCAGCTCTGCCTTGCTCCCATCCTTTGAAAGACATGATGTACACAGGTAATTGTCCATTATGCTGGGTCTGAAATGTCCAAGAGATAGAAGTTAATGTTTACATGGAAGAGACTGGTAGTTAAAAGAGCTATTTCCAACAAAGAAAAGCAATCCTTCATGCCTTGCCGATTCAGGACCCTACAGTCCCATGTGAAGTCTGTGGTGGTTCACTTTTATTTTCCTCTCTCCATCATAGATCTACTTATTATTTAATCAGAGCCCTAATAAAAGCATCTGTGCCAAAAAGAGAAGCTATTTCTGGAACAATTTTTCCTTGGCAGCTTTATATAAAATACAGCCAGCCCTGAAAAAGAAGACACCTTCCAAGTCATGAAGCTAGTTTTATTTCCCCAGGTGTAATTTCCACAGCTAAGCAAATGTTTCTAGCAGAAATTATGAAGTGATAAGTTTTGGCAACTACCCAAAATGTCTATCAGCTTTGTATGGAAACCCACAGACTACTGGAAAACAGTCCAACAGAGATTAGGTAGTGAGAATAAATAACTTATTTTCGCATCCCTGATGGTATTTATAACAGACAGTATAGTCTACATTAAAGTTTGTAACACTTCTACTGAACAGAAAACTATAGATTGAAAGAGGAAGCAGTTCCAAACAATAAAGGTAATAAAAAAGGAACACATACTCAAGATTTATCACTTGCCATGCAATGAAGAATATAATTTTCAGTTAAAACCATTTTAAAACTGCTTCATTTAAAAGATTGCCACATGAAACTGTTGCCACTATGCCAAGTAAGTAAACATATCACACCTGGCAAGCACTGTACTCAGAAGACAGCAATAACAGATGGATTAAATGATACCAGCTAAATAGTTTACATCCAAGTATCATGCTATGCTCTATTTCAACGTTTTTAATATTTTGTTAAATGATTAAAAAATAAATACTCGATGCAAAATATAAATACTGGAGATGTATTTATATTTTTATATATAATCAACTACTTTTCTCTCCAAACATACAAAAGTGTCTCAAATTAGGACTTTCTCTTCTGACTGCTGCACTTTTTCCTAAAAGAAACTCTACATTTAAAGCACAGATGAGGGATGAAATGCAAAATAAAATAAAGCACAAGAAATTGAAAGTGCCGTCTTTTGTTTATGCAATTTGAAGGTACATAATTGAGAAGCAGTAGATTATGTTTTGGACAAGAACTTGAAAAAGTCAACGTGTACATTGCTACTAAGTAAAAGGTCAGAAAAATGAACACCAAGAAAAGTGAAAATTCTGTTGTAGTTTGGAGGGCTTTCTTAAGAGTTAAAAATTGCTGTCCTTCCCTCCCTGATGTGGGATTGATAGCTTGACAATGTCCCCTATAGTCATATTTGTAGAACCACATTTTTAAAAGTTATAGCTTTTTCTTTCTCCATGCTTAGTCAAAGAAAAAAAGAAAAAAGAAAAAAGCTACTTTTAAGGAGGTTGAAAACTAAGACAGTCTACTTTTGATCAATTCTTTACAGGGAAATATCAGAAGAGAAATATGCTCAGTCTATAAACAGATATTGCATCTTGTTTTTATCTTTCAAGTAGTTGGTGCTTTTCCCAAAAGACAGACTAAAGAAAATCTAAGCATGATCAACTGAAGACCAATGTTTTAATTAGAAGAAATGTAGATGACTAAAGCACTTTTAAAAAATAAAAACTCTGAACTACCTTTGTTGCTGTTTGCTATTCTTCATCAAAAGGACATTTATCCTCTGTTCTAAAGAGCCACAAAATGCCTGATGTTTGAACTGTGGCTCAAAGAGTAGCTATCGATCCGTGTACAGGATCAAGGTTACTGTAATCAAATTTCAGTGTCCCACAGTAAATTTCAGTTTATCATGTCATTTCTAATTGATAGTCCTTCATCTCTGAAAGACATACATGCTGCTTCTGTTTTCTGAATACACAAATGTGAAAAGCCCATGACAGTTCAAGGAGACTGGACTGTTTCATAGAAGAGAAATCCATTGAGTTTTACTGTATTTGTACAACAGTCTCAGGAAGTCTCTGAGCTACAAATGTTGGGCACTATTAGAGTACTTGGGAACTATCATACTTTTTTGCTATTACACTTTTCTTTGAGCATCTGGTGGAGGCCACTATCAAAACCAGAATACTATTTTAGATGGAGTCTGGATCTGAACCAGTAGGACACTGATTTTTGTTAGTGTTACATTAACAGACACTTATAGGTTTATGTCTGCATAAATACCTGCACACAGGCTTGCAGTATTTCATTTTTTTTTTTAATTCAGATAGAATCCAGTGCACTTTCAAGAAGGACTGAAACCAACACCTTCAATGGTTTGTACAATGTAAGTCTTGCAGCTTACCATTAAGTAAAATCCAGTCTACTTCAGCCTCGTATCCAAGAGGCAACATACAATACAGAAGGGTAAGGGGAAATACACCAAAATCCAAGCATTTGCAGGATGTAGCATTTCATCTTTCCACCACATACAGTATTCTTAACAAGTTAAGAAAGGCCAGGAAGAAATAGAAGACAGTTAAGGGAAGGAGATGCTCACCACCTCATCCATCTGCATGTTGTTAAGGACCACACCTGAACTGTCCCAAACCCAGGATCCACCACCCCTATTTCCCTTTAAACCTTTGTGGCTTTTAGTCCTATAAATATTAAAATACCTTCTGTGAGATAACTAATTAAAGTCCTTCTACACCTAGAAAAAAGGATTTTTCCAATAATAGGAAAGATTTAGTTCTATATAGATTAAATCCAGTTTCAATAAAACATTCCTTTTTATGATTTTAAGAAAAATTCCTTCACATAATGTAAAATGCTCTTAAACAGATGAAGAAAAAACTGAAACGATAGTCAAAAAAATAAACAAAAATTTTCTCTCTCCCCTGCCCCCAAGAGTTAATTGCTTTATTTCCCCCAGTATCACAAAAACATACAAAGCATTCTTCAGCCAAGCACTTGCCAAATAGTAAACCACAGAAACAAAGAGCTATTAAAGAAGCAAATATGCAATTGTATAATTTATATCTGTTTTGGTGCAATTACTACAAGCAATATCACAGGCTTTCTTCAACCTTGGATAAACATTCATGACACAGAAGTCTCTAGCATATTTTTATTTGCTAATGGCTTAGACTCTGAGTAGCAAAAAAACCCTGAAAACAACACTTTAAGAAATTATAGAAAAACTTAACATTTACTGGGTAGCATAGGCAGTATGTTAAAAACCTGCCCAAGAAAGAGACAGCAAGACAAACTTTATACCTGCATGGTAACCCAAACTCAAAAGCATTAAAAATATACCACATGGACTTATTAGTACAACATACTGAACCAAAAATTAAGTATCTACTATGATATTTCTACAACCAGCTTACAGATTTTTTTTCCCCTGTCTTATGACCCATTGCTTCCAAAAAAATAGCTTCCAGGCCTCTGCTTCTAGCCTCTTGTCTTTGACAGAACAGCTATAATTATTTATTTCATTAAAAAATCCCATGAAAATCATATCAAGCTTTACTCAGCTACAGACCCAAGAACTTAACATATCATTACCTTATGCTCATTTTATCAGACCTCTCCAACCACAAAGTGTAGGGATGGTATACCAAAAATTTCTGCTATTGCAACTGTACTACTTCCAATTGCACATTTCCTCATTCTGATAAAAACACCTCAATTAATTATTGGCTGTGCTTCATTTCTTTCAATATGAGATTTTCTTAAGTAGCGACTTTGTATTTCTTCAAATTTTAGCTCTGTAGGGACTAAAATGAAATGGAAAACAAGGAGAAAGGCACAGCAAGCATGAAAAAAAAATAATCATGGCCCACTAGAAATCTGTAAAAGTTTCCCTCACCACAGTAAAAATCATAAATACTAAAATCTGATTAAAATAATTTGTATAAATACATCCACCTGTTCCCCATTAAATTAAGTAACAGGCATTAAAAAAACTCCTTTTTTGCTTTACAAAGACTAATACATGGACAGAAAAGACAAACGTATACTGAAACTGAAAATAAAAATAAACTTACAACATCCAGGTATGTGGCAGAGACCTTCTAGGGCTTCTGAGCATAATCACTAAACTACCTCTTTAACATTCAGCTGCCAAAAACACCTGGGGAAAGCACCACAGGTGTTACTTTAGCATATGAAGAGGGAGGTTCCTCCCAGGGAGAGGACAGCT
>JAOXNG010000064.1:24208752-24225867 GCA_028566535.1 Scolopax minor
AATGAGACTTCTTCAGTGTTCTGAGGAGATATATATATATATATATATTTATATATATGTGTGTGTGTGTGCGTGTAGCTTTTCATTGTGTTTAACTATGACCCATTTATTTATTCAATGAATACTGATCAGTGCCCACACAAACCTAATCTGCAGGCATCTGCAGGCTGCCTTTTTTTTATTTTAAACAGCCTAAAATGGGGGTTATTCTGGGTAACCAGCAAATGTAAACTGCAGGAATATTGCTATGAAATCTAAAAGTTATTATAATATCAGCAATCAAAATTTTGAATGAACTTCACACTGCTTTGCATTCAAAAATGCAGCAGTTAACATTTATGGCAGCAATACCTACGTGACAAAGTTGAAACCTTATGTGAAACAACTATTACAGAATTTTATCATGCTTATCCAGGAAACTATCAAGATACCTTCTTATATATAGGAAAAAATAATATTTTTAATTACACACCCAAATAAAGTAACCAACAATATCACTTCACACATTGCATTTCTGGATCATTTGCTTGTATATGTGGAAAAGCTACATACCCTAAGAAAGTGGAACAGATTTCTTCCTAGTGCAAATGTGGGAGAAATGTATTACGTACGTGCAAACATATTCCTCACAGCTAGAGACACTGGTGTGTTCCACTGCCAGTTCTATAATAACTACTGGTTTGATGTATGAGCTGACCAATTTGTTGTAAATGCTTTTTCTTCCTTGTGGTGTTTAGTAAGCTTCTTGTCAGTTAAATAACTCACTCATCTGTGTGAAACTCCCTCCAGGATTTTGATTGCCTAGAAGGATTATTGCCCAGGAATGAAGCCCGCTATTCTGTGACAACCCTATTCTATGATACTTCCAATACGATTACATTTCAGAAGCCTCCATTACTTTTATAATTCATCAGTGTACATGTCTACTATATATTGCTGATTCTATGGCAAAAATCAAACGTATTACTTCATCATTCTTTAAGTATGAAGATGCCTGATATATTTTCATCCATAAACTTTTTGAAAGTAAAAGCTTATATATTCAGTGGTATTTTCCAAAATTTACTTGCTGTAATTGGAGAAAAATCCCTTATTTGTCTGAATATTTCCACTATCTTATTACTAGAGCCACAAGCCCTGACACAGCAAAGCAGAAATCACTGATACCAGATACTGTCAACTTTGTAAACAACTCTTGTTAAATGCTCCCCATCTCTGCCCTCGCAGCTGCTTTAAAATTACAATTGAGTTTCCACCAAAATAGCAGTATTCCACTCAAGTATCGATTCTCAAGCATAAAATGTGTAATTGGTCTATTCATGTAATAAGCAAGTAAAAAGTCATCCAAAACGTAATTACTAATATAATTTTTAAGTTATTATGTAGCTTATGTTCTTATGTAGCATTTAAAAAATTAGCCCACAAACATTATCTACACAAGGTTATACATTATTTCTAAGAACTTCTATACAGGCCAGATTAAACATTCACAAAGTCAATGACAAAATTAAGATAACACTTGAGCTATGGTTATAAGACAGAGCTGCATCATGACTTCTTAACAGAGAAACATTCATAACATTTGGGTGTTATAAATTTCCTGCAAGAGCTTCAGTAAAGGTTGATTATATGAAATTGTGCTTTCTGGCCAACAGTTTATACCTGGCCTTTGTATATTATGATAAGGCAGCTTTTTTTTCAAATAGTGAATGCTGACAACATCTGATAACTCTGCATTATAAGAGGTATTATTCAAGACTATTCTATTTTTAATATATTTGTGATCTTAAACTCAAGACACATGTCTACATCCCATAGTTGTGTTGAAAACACTTCATAGGCGGCTTTTGCACGTAAGTAATATAGACACTCACTACAGAACTTCTTTCAAATATAATTGGAAAGAAAAATATACAGATCTGGAGTATATTATATACTTTCTGCTACTTTCAGAAATTATTTTTAGCTGGTTTGGAGAGAAACCCAGTAACTAAAAAAACAGTATTCTAATATTTAAAATGTTGAAACGAATTTACACATATGCACACTCACAGGTTTTAATAGAAATAGAAAAATTTAATCTCCCTTTACAGTCAAATGCATGCTGAATATATTACTACTAGCCCTTTTCAAACATTCAAGTAGATGACGTGTTTTTTCCTCAGCAGGGTATTAAAGTCTCACAATCATTCATGTAATAGGTAGTCACTTTTTCAAAACTAAATAAAAAATATATTTATATAAAAAATATAAAAATATTTCCCCCTTCAAAATGTTAATTTTAAATATCATATTGCAATATATTCCAGTAATAAATGAAGTATATTAATGTTTTAAATAGTAATTAATAGAAAAAGTCAGGTGGCTTTGAAGCAAGAATCCACTTAAACTTAAAAGCAATCTCTATTAAAATGCAAAAAGATAGACTTACTGATTATTAATTCTATAACACTATGATTATGATGTTTATTATGTGATGACAATCTACACTAATATCTACTATTCAGTTCATAAACAGATGCCTCCCTACTGTCCTGCATTTTGTGTGAAATTTCCAAGCTCTTACATTTTATGTTTAAAAATCATGTGGCTCCTTATTCAAATGTCATTTTGATTTTAATTTCTTAGGATGTTATGTGCACTTTTAGTTACAGACTCATCTGAAGAGATACATTTAAACTTCTAAATATTGAAAATACATAGATATGTTCTTAAATAATTTGGGAGACTGCAGCATTTTTTTGTCTCGATTTTCAGTCAATTATCATCTACATGAAAAATTTCCCAATTTTCACATTTAGTTTGATACAGAATCATTGTATCTTCTTACTTATTTTATACTTCTTTATATACTTATATATATACTTATTTTTCTGACCATGTTATGATTTCAATTAGGTGGATAAAAATGAAGAAATCAATTTGCAACATAATTAATCCAAGTCTCTTTTAATCATAGAGAAGAGTACTATAAAATATGGAGTATCTTCTTGATTGATTTTTATGAGTGATAAACAGAATCTAAATAAATTATTTTTCCAAATGTAATTCAATACTTCTTAAGTATTTTTGTTTTCTGGTCTTTAAATTATTTTATGAACTTACATAATTATTAACTTTTAAATCATACTTTGTAAAGAAATAGTTGTAGAGTCTGTTCAAGCAAGACAAAATGAAGTAGGCTTGCATAGAAAAATAATAAAACATGGTAACACATCATCATTGGCAAAGGAGAACTGTGCCACCTGGCTCTCCATCTTTCTATCAACTGATAGGGTCATACGTAAAAAAAAAAAATTGCCACTGTCTAGACACAACATGAGTGAGTCTGAGAAAGTGATTCGGGTGCTCAGGTAGCAGCACCTAGTGCTGTTGCAGCCAAGTCCTGTCTCATATTCACTTGCTTCTCCAGAGAGATGAAGGTCTCCTGAGGTTTGTGCTGTATTTGCCACTCCCACACGATACTATGGCATCTCAAATGGCTGTAGATAGCCAAGACATCTCAATTTTTCCCATGATCTTTAAAGAGTTGTATGTTCTATCTGCCATTCAATTTCTAGCACATTTTTAACATGATTCCTTGTATAATTACATAAATAATGAGAATTTCAGCTTTTTTGTAGCTGCTCTTCAAAAAGATTACATTATTTGTGTTGATAGAGGAGGCTTCAAACCTATTTTTATACAATAAATTTGACAAATGAAGTAAGAATGCAGTTGGAAACATGTATTGTTCACAAGTGCTTGGTGACCAAGCTCTATGTTGTGGGGCCATGTGGTTCTGTCAAAAATAGCTGGGGGTTATGTTATTAGCAATAAATTATTATTTTCCAACTAACAATGGCCATCACCTGATTATTTAAACATCAAAAGTTTATTATTTGCAGTATGAGCTTTGGTATGGAACATATTAATCAGAAAATACCTGAAGAAAAAGTGAGGTTTTGTTTTGTTTTTTTTTTTAAGGGAGATTTGAGTTCAAGATGGTGATTATTGAGAATCTGCTCAGGTAACCTGAGGGAGTGGGGCAGAAATCAATGGAAGTTTCTTTGCTGGATCAGGCTTTTACCTGTGACTATGATGACATACCACATGTAAGGGAGAACTGCTATTCCTTCTCAGTCATGACACCTGCATCATTCACTGTAGGGTTGTGCAAAGAGGAGGTACACAAAAGATAACACAAAGCAGTATCATATGTGCTATGAAATCCACACCTGGACAAGACCTAGTCCATTACAACTTTTTCAACAGTGTTGTTTCTTCTCTGTCGCATCACAGAAAGCAGGAAATACTGCTGATTGATTGCAAACCTCTAGAATTTTTCTGTATTTGGCATCAGTGCTGTTACAAAAGGATTTCTGAGAAAACCGAAATGAAGGGAGCTGAGTCACTGCAGTGCAACTAATGTACAGCCTACCAAAAGCTTTTTAACTGTAAAGCATCTGGTATTTGGCCCATGGTTCAAAATCTATGGCCATGACATATAGGCATTTGAGTATTTTAACGTATTTCAAGATTCAGTTAAAGAATATGATTGAATTATTTAACAATTTTCCTTTCTAAAGCCACGGAGCACAGTTAACTCATTATCAAACACTATATTGCCGTACCATTATACCTATTCCATTACTTTTTAGTTTCCAAGTACTCTATAATTTAAAAAGTTCTAAACAACTGTACTTTTGAGACAGAGAAGATTGAAAAAGATCAATTTTGATCCAACAAGAACTGTAATTCCAAATTAGGCTTCAGAGTGATTCATATTGTGTATGATATTTCATAATTCAAGTCAAAGGTAGGCAAAATGCTAAGGCTTAGAAAAATTTGCAATCTTACGCAATTTTTGCTAATATGATTAGTTTATCAAGTATCAACAGTACGAGTCCAAACTGAAATGAAACATACATTGTGATTAATTAAAATCTTGTTAGTCTTCTAAGTGCAATGGGTGCAAGCTTGTAAGCTAGAAAAGGCCTCCAATTTCCACTAAAGTCACTAAATATTGCACGTTAACTCAATTTTACACAGGACAAGATATATAAAGAATTCTACGATGTTTGACAGTTCTAAGATTGCAGCTTCTCTTTTGAAAATACCTGAAGAAAACTCTGGTCTGTTGTTTTCCACATTGCCTCATGCTACACAAATGACAGTGCAACCCTTTAATTCCCACTGGATACATGAAATGTTATCATTAGTTACTAATTTAGTTACTAAAATTAATTCTTGGACACTATCGTACTCTTTAAAACAGTTAAAAATGCTATCTTTCTGGCCATTTTTAACTGCAATATTTTAAAGGGCAAAAATTAAGCAGGAATCAAAGAGTTAATTAGAGGAAAGGAGAGTAAAGAGCTAATGTTATTAATGAATGAAAAATAACTTGGTTTACTGTCATAAGAATGGTCACTATGAATGGTGTTTACATTGCACTTACAAAATAGATGTGTTAGAACTTAGACAAATAACGCCCCAGATCAAAGCTTGCAACACCATACCCTTTAAATAGTTATTTATTTTTTAGTCCTATCAACAATTACCCTTCTCTACAGATCTTCCACCTCTGACCACCGTTCATTGCACGTAGTCTTATACTTAATATAAAGTCCCCATAAGAGAAAACAGTGCATCCACCAGTGAACAAGCAAATTCCAAGTCCTCAATGAAATCAAAGTCTCTATACTAAAACAAAAAGCATTTTTTAATTCATGTTATAATTTTTCTGCTGTCATTACCCCTATATCAATTTTTTTTTTAATTTCAGCTTCTAGTTAATGAACTTATTTCCTAATGCCTTCCATTGTTCTCATAGGATTAGCTTTAATGCTAGCTATCCAAGAGTTATCCCAGGTATTTTAGCAAGGCAAGACATCAGGACAGAAGTTTAACCAAGTCATTATCTGAAAACTAGATAAAAAAAGCAAGACATCCTTTCTTCTGTAAATGGCAGCATGGAAAGTGCACATACTTTCCTCAGTCCCATCTGTAGAGTAGCTCTGGTCTTGCCATCAAAATCAAGTTGTTCCTTTTCCTCTTCCCTTGACCCTTTCCCCAAAAATAACAAAAAATTAACATCATCCAGTCAACTCTGCAGTAAGAACTGCAGTGACAGAAGATGGCTAGCTGAGCCTTAAAAATGCATAGCTCAAAATCTTAATCGTATTCTAATCCTTCATAAGGACACATACTTTCTTTCAGATGCAAAACGGCAACCTGAACTGCATTAAGAATCTTTAATCTCTGTCCCTGAGTGCTCTGGGCCTATTTCTTCAAGCAGTCAAACGTCAAGATTTTCTCTTCCAGAAAATAAATGCAAAATAGGAAATAAGAGAGCTGTGGGGAGCAATAAAAGGACAGAGTCCCCATTTCTCATCAGAGACATTCTCATTCCCTCAAAACGTTTACACCTCAAAACATTTTAATTTCATCCTTCCTTAAAAAAAGTTTTTACTAGTATGAGTCATTAACATTGTGGGTTTGGTTTGTTGGTTTGATTTTTTTTTAAATAAATGTGTTATATTTTACCACTATATGATTTTAAAGGCACTTTCTTTTTGCACCTTCTGTTTGATTTTGACTAACAAGATAAGTCTAAAGGGAGAAAAAAATCAACACTTGCAAACCTGAATGTAACCCTTATAGATCACATCCTTTTTCACCAGCTGCTTCATCAACATATGTGCACCTAAGAGTATGGAAGTCTAAGACCCTCTTAAGGACAGATCTACTGCTTCTTTTTACTCCACTACAATAAAAATTCATTAAGAGATTAGAGGGAAAAGAAAAAAAAAAGACCATAGGAAAAGCAGTCTATAAAAGTTTAAAAGTTTGGTAGTACGATACAGCAGGTTAATATCTTTCATGGGAAAAAACTCTTTTATTCCCTCTAACACCTCCCTTTGGCTCGACTATCTGTACATTGATATATGAGTGAAAATACATCATTAATGTGGATATATGAGTGAAAATACATTAATGTGTTGTGCCAAAGGAGTTACAGATTTGTAGTAGCTGACTACATCAGCACCATGTTGAGTACACTCCTTGGACATCCTTTAGCTGCGCCCAAGCAGCCAAAGCTTAGTATTTCTCCCTTCAGCTGTTTCAGAGTCATTCTTACTTAAACAACCAAAGAGTAACTGTACTTGCATAAAACGTTTGACCTAAAACAAAAGGAGAAAAGATATCAGGATTCACAAAAAAAAAAAAAAAAAAAAAAAAAAAAAAAAGATGTGTAGATTCACAACAAAATAGTTTTACTAGGAAAACAAGTTCCATACATACTTGAACTGAGGCTTTCACCCATGCAAGTGGTGAGAGATAATTACTGTTAAATGAATATTAAACCTCGAGCTGTATTATGCACGCCAGCAAAACATAGGGTATCGGGAGCATCTCTACTCTCAGTATTTCAGTATTTTACCCATATAGTCCTCCTAGAACTTCAGACTCATTCAGAATAAAGTGAAAACTAGAGCCAAGCAGGGAAAATTCTTGATATTCATCTGTTTTTGAACGAGGAGGAAAGTGCCCCTTTTATATATTTACACATTAGTCCTGTTTTCACTGGGCCTGAGTTACCCTACATTGCATAAAATTTCAGTCTTTGTGGCTGAAATTAGACCCAAAAAATCCTGAAAAGCATGGATGCAGCATGTCCTTAAGAGTAAGAGAAACACCAAAAGCTAGTACACTTTGTACCAAATTAAAGGTTTCAAGTACAAAGATCTAACAACAGATGAGTTGATCTATGTTACTTCAAAAAAAAAAAATAGTGAGTATACACAACCCAGGGGCTAGAAATTACTCATTAAAATAAGAAGCCCACAGCCCTTGATACTGCTTTGGCTTTCTTCCCTTTTGATCTTACCGTGAAACAATTTATAACATCAAAATGGTATTATATGTCAGAACTTTTTTTAATTGTAATACCAGTATCATAATAATTTTAATTTGCTTTTCAAAAACATCTTTGAGGAGGAAAGCATATTAATTAAAACATATTATTAAAGTATAATCCACTGGAGGATTATTGTTGCACTGGAATATCAAAGAATTTAGGATGCATTGAGGATTTATTGTCATATGAAACATTGAAGTGTTAATAATATTAATCTGAAAATGGGTGTTCTTCCTTTGATTAGATGCTATACATCAGTCTGACAGTCTTAATACTTTCTGGTTAGACTGATAAATTAAATAAATTTTAATTTACATTACTCAGTATGCCTGCTAGTTAATTTAGAAGCAAAATTATTTCCTTATAAATGTTAAATGATAAACTATAGATATTTAAGCACAGTACGACTGCTTCCTTATTTTGCAGTGTGATTTGTATTACAAAATGGATTAAGAAATCCGTGCAACTTCCTCTCCCAATAATGGAAAATTATAGGAGTTATTCGTCTCGGCTTATATTTCTCCCTCTAAGAAATATTTCAGTTCAAAGTGATCAAGGCATTTAATATTTGAATGAGCTTACTGATTTAAGTAATAGGAGTCTTCACATGCTTACAGCCAGGCATATATGACTTGAACATTTATGTTGAACATATGAACATATATGACTTGCTGACTGAGCATGCAGGACTTGCAAGTCCATGATTATTCTGAAAATCTTTAAAATACATACCTAAATGTGCTTTTCAACACAGATGTAAAAAGTTATATATATTGTTGCTCCACATTGTCTCTATTATCTGTTGATGTAGATACATCTCTTTTACATGGCTGACAAGACAGCAGCATTTTGTGCCATTTAGACCTTGATGACCCTCAAAATGGAATTGTTTACCAGCAGCTTCATCTAGTGCTTTTTGGCACTCAAGACTCAGAAACAGCAAGAACAATCACATCTGTTTCTAAAGATGAAGAGTCCTTGCTAATTCTTCATTTATCCTTACTGAAAAACCTAGCCACCTCAGCTTTATATTGTAAATCATTAAGCAAAAGGAGAGCACAAATTTTCCTAAGAGCTATATGTTAATAAAAACCACCTAGTCTATTCCAAATGACTGTATGCATACCAACCTTGCAAAGCAGGCATGAAAACATTCACGCCTAGGCACAAAGTATTTGTACTGAAAAATGCAATCTTTCACTTACACATCAATGTAAGTTAATAAAAATCTTTCAACGGCTTCCTCAGTATTTTTCAGTTTTCAAATATGCATTTAAATGACTATCTCTCAAGAACCTACATATACATAGATCAGACACAGCAATAATAAATGAAAAACTGACTTTCTGAAGGAGACAATTCATAAAATACAAGCTAATGCAAACAAAGCTAAAAGCAATAACTAAAAATAGGCGTTCCTTTCTCTTTTGATCAAAAGCTGATTACAATCCCTCTAAAAAAACAGCCTGATCTACACAGGTTCCACTGTGCTATGTAAGATATAAGTGAATTCATGACCTGGATTCATACAGTGGGTTCATGACCTGCTTGGACATGGTTATAGGGGGCAGAACTAAGCAAGCATGGGAGCTACCTGGAGCATCTGTTAAGTCATACATGGAACATATGCTCCAAGTCTAAGTTTTTGAAGGCAAATACACATTGTCACTGCAAGACCACACACATTATGTTTTCAACATGTTTCTACATGTGATGCCCTGCCACGCAATTTGTAACAAAACAAAGAAAAGCTAGAATCAGATGACTTCAGAGAATGCTATTCACAAGGTTAATAAATTTACCATATTAGCGTCTAGGCAGATTAGTGAACTCTGACGCATTTCCTTTTCACTACTGGAATAGAATAACATGCTGACAGAACTCATTGAGAACACTCATTTTTTCCCTTTTTCATAAGGATATTTGATGTGACTTTTAAATGACCCAACTGAGAAACACAGTATGAAGTGAGCCATTCTTTCTAAATAAACTATACATGACAGGGAGAAGAAAAAATACTTTAGAAAGCAACACTCTATAAACTATTAGGTTTTTTGTCATCAGCCTTTGAAATTCCTATTCAACAGAGAAATAGTATCATGAAAGAAGAGAAGGCAGGCAATTCCATATTCAAACTTAAATCTGTACGTAAACAAAGGAAGATCCAAAATTTCAGAATCATAAATTTTACAAAATTCAGTTCTCTAACTCAAAAACACACAAGGTTTCTAAGGCACTGTTACTGAGGTAAGAATGTTCTAGTTTTCCACACCAAAGCCAAAATTGCAACCCTGCCACACACACTACTGCAGATCCTGTCTGCTACAAATACCACCAAAGTGGTATTAAATAGAACACGACAACAGCTAATTCACATACATTCAAGACTCGAGAGGAGATACCTTTGAGTTCTACTGACGTTATGGCCACACATTTCTTTGAACAGACTGACCAGCACAGGATTCTTATCTGTGCAAGCAGGCAGCAGCAGCAAGAAGACAACCAGGAATAAAACAAATTTGAAACACAGCCTCACAGAGAAGCTACCTGCCAGCTCTGTGTTACTTTCATTAAGAGATGTCACAGACCAAGGCATTATTCATGAGATAACATTCAGAAAAGTACTCCATACAGAAAATTCCATGGAAATGATTGCATGAAGAATTTCTATATATATTTCTATTACAGTAGAAAATTAGACATTTGACAGTACAGAGCAAACGAAAAAGTGTTTAAATTATCTTATGCACAATATTTACAAATATTTTTTAATAGACCAGTATCACTCTGCCCTGCTACACAGGGCAAAAAATAAACTCTTTGGTATAGCAACATCTTGTAGTACGCCTGCTCAGCTCTGCAGTATAACACTAACTACATTACTTTCTTTTACAGTTCATTTAATTTTGTTATTATCACTCTGATATTAGTCACTAAATGCAACTTAGAGAAATTAAAAAAAGCCACCTAAATTAACATTAATATTGCTTTAGTGTTGGTTTAAAGAAACCAACCCTTATTAAGGAAAAAATGGATGGATCCTCATTCATTTGGAGCATCTTCAGAGCTAATTTCTGTAGAAGAACACATGTTTTATTGTTACCTGTTTTACTTAATTACTTAAGCCCAGGGAAAAAGGGAAATATGGATATACCCTCAATCTCATTTTTATATAACACTATGTAAAATGGTCTCTCTATTGGAATAAATTTACTGTCAGCCACTTTACTACTATTTGAATGGGACAAATTTTAGATCTATTTTTTTTATTGTTCTAACATTGAGATGAAAGAAGGGTCAGTTAATAAGCATACTGTTTGGAAATTAATGTTCTTGCAATGATGCAACTTGCTTCAGAAGGCGGTTACTGGGTAAGTGGTTACTCTAATTCACACTCTCAAATAAAGTGGTTCTCACAAACGCTTCAAAATAAAACACATTTTAAATGAGAGTCTGGTAGCTTATTCCAGTGTTTAAATGCATACATGCATGTGAAAAACTTCTGTTAGCATTACTAAAAAGAAGTATAAATACATTAAAAGAAAGTGTGCATATTTCCGCTCATTTTCAGAATAGTAATTTTCCCTTATCATTCAGAATATGTATATATAAAATATGCGCACGCAACATGTATATATTCGTATAAGTATCAAGTGATAGCATACAAAATGCTGTTGACTGGATGAACCTGTAGAAAGTGTACAAAATGCAGAATGACTAATGGTCTTAGATCTCTCCAGTCTTATTCTTAAAATACCCAGTCCACAATAGTATTTAATGATATGATTCAAACTTGTATTAAACTAAAACATATTATATATTATATTTCATTTTTAAATCAGCTAGAAAAACACCTAGATTCATTCCAACTAGATATAATGCTCAAGAGTTTGCAAATTACTCAATAACATGGTATGTCTATATGGTGTGACTGGAAACACTGTTCGTGTTCTTAAATTAGATTGCAGCATTAGTGGAATATTTCTAGGGTCAAACAAAAAATTCCACTTATTTTTCTTTGTATAAGAATTGAGGCTAATCTTGAGCTCTTTCACGTATATACTTCAGTTTTACAATATTTTTCTTCATTTAAAGTTAAAATAACCATCTTAATTTCTGTGAACATCAGATCTGTTTCAGATCTTGTTTATAACACTGGAATTCTCATGACTTAAGTCACTTCTGAGTTACAGTAGTATTTCTTCAGCAAACTTGGAGCTCATCCCTTTAAAAAAGATGCCCAAGAGAGCCTGATAAAACTGTAATTTAGTACATGCCCAAATGTAGACAAAACTGGGTTCTTTTGAAGGCAGATCAGGATGGCATAATCAATATGACATTAGATTACGAGACAAAACACATTTTGTTGTTGCTGTGTTTGTTGTTTTCCTTTCTGATCGCATGCTCATCCGTCAGCCTGCTGGATAACAATACTAAAGTTACTCCACCTTTCTTGTACTGTATGTATCTATTTGTAGAATAAGGATACCTATGCTGCCTTCTGTTGTAAAGCATAATTAGAATGTAAGCAAGATAAACAGAGAACGCTGAAGGACACTATATATAGGCAGAGAAAGTGTCATATGTCGCTATATATATAGTGACAGAGATTCCACAGAGCACTTCAAGAAATATTTAAAATATGCCCATGTGTGTATCTACAAATTCAGTTTTCATTCTGTTACTGGAATCCTTATACTGAAAATAGACAGGAACTGCAGTATCATCTTGCACTAGCTCTGAGCTTTTCTTCCACTTAAAGAAAAGGTGTTTACTGCCATCTTCAGGAGTGCCTGTTTGTCTTAGCCTACAACATGTTGTTAGAGTATGGATAGAGTTGTTCCTGAAGATGGAGGGAATCATGTATCCCCCATCAAAGGTGCAATAAACACAATGCTAACTATGCTTTTTATTCCCCTTGATAACTAGATCTGGGGGAAGATATAAAAACAAGCTTCATGAAATTGCACTAAAGATTTGACGAACTCAAAACATTAGTTTAATTTTTCACTTTAAAGTCAACTATAGAGATGCTATTACTTCTAACACAATCAAAATGCAGAAATATCAGAAACCTAGTAAAAAGAGCATGGACTCCAGTATAGTACTTATTTCTTAAACCAGCCTGAGCTCTAATACAGTTGAGATACTCTCTTCTTTTTCTTTAAGACAATAAAACTTTGAACTTATACAGACAATAGAATCCTGCCCTGCAGAATTTTCAGACAGAAATTTAAACCACAAACTTCGAAAAAAAGAAATTGTGAATACTTTCATTTTACATATGGAATATTTCTGCTGCACTGAAAAAAAAAAAAAACCCACTAAAGAGAGCAACTTATGCCATATTAGGTGTAAGTAAAATGTTATACAAGATTGGACCTCATCGTTTCCCAGTTAGCATTTATACCATACAAGGCTTACGGAGCACAGAAGGTGCAGAGAAGTGGAGAATGCTTAATTGCAAGCACTATATCTTGCAAGAAAAATCAACAAAATGTCTTAGTATTTGTCATATCCTTTCAAAAGAAATGAAAAAAGAGCTGCAAGTCACTAAGCAAATAAATCAAAGTAGACGAAGGATGTCCTATTTTATTTTTAATAATTGCTAATGAGCTCACACATAGGATGTCCCCCAGGTCTTAATGAGAGAACAGCAGAATTCTAATTGCTATGGGCAATTATACTGGCAACTAAGTGTGTATACACTAATTATAATTATACATTACATTTTATGCATTCCAATTAACGAATTAGTCTCCAGAATTTTGAAATATTTTTATGATTTCTTACTACTTTTGCTGAATACCTTTAGAAGTTTGGTGTCTAATATGGATGTCACCAATATAGACATCAATAACACAAGAGCGGGTCAATGAGGCATAAAAAAGTTCAAGTAAACTTAGTTGAACAATAGCATCTGAAGACAACTGCCTGAGTGATTCCATACTGACGCACCCCATATTTGTGATAGCTCACTTAGGTAGAGCTAAAAGAGACACAACTCTTAATTTCTTGCTACGGCAAGAACTAGTGTAAAAAGAAAGCCAGGGATTTGGATTCTTATAATAAAGAAACTGTGTAACTATATTATCAATCAGAGTTACTGATTGTGCTTTTCATATAGGAGCTCATTTCAGGTGCCTGAGAAGAAAGTCTGGTTTCCAGGCTCACAAAAAATTCTCTAAACTTTTAACCAGAAAAAAAAAAAAAAAAAATTAGCATGACCTTTTTTACATCACAGGTTGTTTATTTCTATCTTTTACCCAAATAACTTGTACATACCTAACTTATATTTTCCCAAATGATACCCAGATTTAAATGGAAAACAATTTACTGCATCTCTGCTATAAATATTATAGGTTTTTCCCAACTGGAAATTAGTTACAAATACAGGCTCCAATTTAGCTTCAATTTCCAGCCTTTCCAAAGTTGCCTTCCATTCATACTCAGGATTTCCATCTTAAGTTTATACATTGGATGTAAAGATAAGTTTATAATGCATTCAGTCTCCTTTATTTTAATACACTAAAATTTAAAAAAATGTATTCCAACTTTGTCACCCTTGGAGTTATGCTCTCCAGAGGGGCATGCATCCATCTCTTGAATAACTCTAACTGTTCAGTCTCTCCCCATGATACTTTTCCTATTTTTTCAAAACCTTTTTATAGCAATATGACAATAGGGATGTCACCAATATTGATATTAAATGTCCTCCCTGCTGCAACTAAGTTCTCCCTTTCTTGTACATTTAGCATCATATGAGTCTTCTTTGTCAAAGTGTTACACCTAATATTCCTCTTGAATTTTTAAATATTGTTCAGAAAGTAGCTTGTAACCAAAGAAAGCACCTTTTCATAGCCAGTTTTCTTATTTCCAGAAAAAAAAAAAATACACTGGGCAATAAGAAAATATTTTGTATTAGCACAGCTCACTAAATGGTTCAATTACTCTGTGTAACTGCATCATCATTTTCATTTTCGAAGCTATTTATTTTTATAATCCATAATATTTATCGAAAAAATGTTGTAATTATTTCCAGTTTAATGATGAAAATATTCAGAAAGGTGCTCTGCTGGTCTTGGCAGACAGTGATACTTTCCCACAGACACCTACTTTTGTGATCTCTTAAGTCAGTTCTTAATGTATTTCATCTGGGATAAAGTACCAAAGTAGTTTCAGCTTTGTAAATTAGGAAATGCATTTAGAATTTACGAAAATTTATCAAACAGTTTTTTAACCTTTAAATGATATCAGAATTGCTTTCCTTAACTCCATGGTGTTCATTAAAATGCCTTCTTTGCAACATCAAACACTGTTACTATCTCTAACATTCATTAGCTTAAAGGATAGTCCTACAAAGAGCTTATAAACCCAATACCACTGACATTGGGTCACCATAATTTTGAAAGCATTTAATTTTGCTGTCTCAGATGACACTTACACCAGCTGTCTCAAAATAGCTATGGTATCAGCAGCTGACAGAGTCTTCAATATGTGCTCCTTAGACAAAAGCATCCATTTCATTCTTAAAATTGATTGACATTTTAAACTCCTATTAAAAATACCTCCTTAATTATTTATTATTTCATTTTCTAGGGAGTGCTGTCCTCTAATTTTGATTTTATAGTATACAGTTCTGTACAGAAAGTATCATTTTCCAGGGTTCTTATATAGGGACAATGCAAATTCTGAAAATCCTAACCCAAATTCATATACTTAGAGAACTCTTAAAGCACCATAGCCTTGTTTAGGAAGATGTACAAAAATGAAGCATAAAGGTTACAGCACACTTCCCAGAGGACAAACCTTGGAAAGACGATACTATCCAGTACATAATTTCTGGGATATGATCCAGGCTACAACAGGGTTATTTCAGACATGGAGTTGATGCTACTCTAGTGCAAATCCAGTGAAAACAGTGCTGCTGCCTCTGGAGACACCTCCCCTGTCCTTCATATCCATGTATTGGCATTGGTCGTGTTCCAGGTGAAATATATGTGGTTCTAAGAGTATGACACATGAAAAAAAAACAGGGAATGACGTACAGGTTTACATCCCTTTGGATCTTCCTCACTAAACTTTTCTATGAATCTTGCAGTCTTTGAAATTATTTTGTTAAATTCCCACTTCTTTTGTTACATAACAAGAAACTACGCATTGTCATTTATTTTCTGTCCTTTGTTCCTGATGTGAAAAGAACGTTTTTAAAGCTAGTATTTACTTAAAGGATTCATATATATATATATATATATGGCAACCATATTACTTTACAGGAACTTGACCTGGAACTTATGAACCTGTATAATTACTCTGCAAATGAAAGCAAATTTGACTGTACAGGCTAAACAGTTTTCTGCACAATTTACTTCAAATGTGAGGGAATTGTGACACCTAATGGCTGTTCCTGGATATGACTTATGATAAATCCTGATTAAGCATGGCCTGCGTTAGCAGAAGTAAAATGACCTGTTTAAATGCCATTTGGAGTCCTATAAAATGACTTACATTCTAACACACTTCGTACAGAGTCCCCTGATGCTCAAAAAAAATTATTTCAGTGTCCTTCCCCTGAAGATTGAAGTTTTATGATCCTTTCTGTATCTCTTACTCATCAGTATATATACTGATATAACGGTTTCCATTTACTTTTTCTGACACTAGATTTGGTAGCAGTAATGAAGAACAGTCTCTTATGTTAATTAGCAAGTGTCTCATCACAGTCATTCCAAATTAGGTCAGCAGGTACGGTAAGTGCATCTGTAGCACTTAAGAACTAAACCACATCTCTGCATAAGGCATAAGGAGCATCTCTCACTAGTACTTTAAATAATCATTGAGCATACTTTGCTTATTCTAAAGTCAATTGCTAACATGTAACCAATGGATATAGGATAGCTAAGACTTACCATTTTTTCACCACAGAACCAAAAACAATGCTTCAGCTTATACTCACAGTTCCAGTGTCCTTTTCTGTATGAATTTTTGCCTGATCTCACAGTGCTCATTGTGCAGGTCTCCACTCTTGAGCAAAACTGCCAAACTCCTCCAGAAAACTTATGTGACTTCTTACCCCATTATTTAGTTACACAATTACCTGAGGAAAGGGAAAACAATGAGCAAGGGGTTAGTTTGACACATACTCCATTGTTAAAAGAGAGTCACAAAGCTGCACAGCTCCTCCCAGGTAAACTGGCATACACCCGCTCTTG
>JAOXNG010000064.1:24243037-24254143 GCA_028566535.1 Scolopax minor
TGAGTAATGATGTTTTGAATTCTGTGTTGAAAATAATCCCTGAAGCTCTTTTTTTCTGCTTTTAATTTCAGTTTATCCCCCCAAAGCTCTTTCAGTCATCATAAGTTATGTTCTTGTGTGAAATACAAATGGATGGTAGTTGAAGTGCTTTTAAAATAGAAATTCTAAAGGAATCAGTAATATATCTAATGCATTAGATATATTTGCATTCTAGCAATTGCCATGTTTATTGGCTTATCTATGTACTGGGTGACCCATGCATGTGAGTTTAAATTTTCTTCTGTAAGATGAAATTCACTAATTGAGTCATTTGTAGTTCCTGACCTCTAACAATATTATGTAGTTTGGGCACAAAAGGGTATAGTATCCTTATCCCTTTTTCTTTTTTCAGAACTATTTCACCTTGTTTTCAATACCAGATTATTAAATATTCAGTTGATACTTAGTAAATTTGCAAAAGTTAAACTCTGATATGGCTAAGTGTGAGCTATGAATGGCTTGTTAAATGTTCCAGAATGGCATCTCTACCTCAGGATCATGAGCTGGAAGGGTTAACACCCGAGGCAGACTTTACTTACTTTGATTGGAACAATACTGATGTTGATGTGCAGCAGGAGGACTGTTGGCATGCTTTTACACCTGCACCAGGTCTATGGTAGTACACAGATGCCAGTCTTCTGAGTAATTCTGTCTTTTTAGGTAGGGATTATATTGAGGGGAATAAAGCTTTTGACTACATATGTTTTATCTAGTTTGTTGCACTTCTTTTGTCTGCTTTTTTAGTAGCAATGCATTTCGTGTTTCTTTAGTTTTGAGCGCAGCTGGCTTCGAATTCCTGTACTTCCAACAGTCAGTAGCTATACATGTAGTGTGAATTACTGGGGATGAAAAGAGAATGCAGTGCTAACAACCTTTGTTCTATACAGGTCTGCAAATATTTCCTTGACGCTATTGAAAACAACAAATATGGATGGTTCTGGGTCTGTCCCGGCGGAGGAGACAACTGCATGTATCGTCATGCTCTCCCTCCAGGTTTTGTACTAAAAAAAGACAAAAAGAAGGAGGAAAAACAAGATGAAATCTCTTTAGAAGATCTAATAGAAAAAGAGGTAAAGTTGTCAGACAGGTACTCTTTGGTGGTATTTGGTTTTGCTATGCTGAAGAGACACTTGTAAACATCTTCCTAATTAATAATTTAAAAATATAACATATTTTTATAGCAGTATATACAGCTGAACTAGGTTGTAGTATTTGATTTGTGTTTCTGTTTCAAAAAGTATTACCTAGATTAACCTATAGCTGTGTACTTCATGCAGGTGTTGCTAATCCTTTTCTAGGAGGCCTCTATTTCTTACTGCTACTTTACTTACTACAACTGTTTCTATAAGCCTTTCTTATCCTCCAGCTCACTGCCTCCTTAGTTCTTGCATAACTGTGTAATGAGGAAGCAACACCAAGAGAACAGGGCCTTCTGAAGGTGTTATGTTCCTGCTCTGTTTATTTCTGTCACCAGAAATTTTTCTGGCAGTGTCAATTTGAGGAGAACCTGAGCTATTGTTGCTGATTTCTTTCCTCCTCCACTTTTCATGTTAACTTCATGTTGGCTCATCTTACTGAGTGGAAGATTCTGGTTTGAGTCAAACTGTAACTTGATGGTGCATGTTTAGTAGTAGTGACAGTGAAGAAGGAAATAGGAAAAAAAATGTTTTAAATTAGTTTCTGAAAAAGAGTAATTAAATCTCTAGTTGTTGTAGCCTTTGGAAACAATTTCTAGCATTAATCAATCTCTTTACTTGACAGCGTGCTGCCTTAGGACCAAATGTTACCAAAATTACTCTAGAGTGTTTTATTGCATGGAAGAGAAGAAAAAGACAAGAAAAAATTGATAAGGCTGAGCAAGATATGGAGAGGAGGAAAGCAGATTTTAAAGCTGGCAAAGCATTGGTGGTATGTTCTACACTCCAATTCTTAATGTAAGAAGAAAGAGTGAATAAGTTTTTGTAATAAGGTAGCTGGCCTGGAATTGCTCTGCATTTTCCTCTTTGGGTTTTTTTTTTTTTTCTGCAGCAGTACAAATTTTATCAAGTGATAATCTAAAATTTCTTTTTATGTGAATAGATTAGTGGACGTGAAGTATTTGAGTTTCGACCAGAGTTGGTTGATGCAGATGATGAAGAAGCAGATGACACTCGTTATATTCAAGGAACGGGAGAAGATGATGAGGTAAAGAATAATATTACCCAGAATAGTGTTTCAAGTTAGATTCAAGTTTGAAAAATTCTAATTTGAGAGCTCTTATAGTAAAATTAATAAGCTTAGTTCTTAGTGTAACGTTGCTACAGAGTGTATCTTGTCAAAACTTCGGTATCAAAAAAATTTCTTAAGAGTCTTGCAAAAATGAGAATTCATGTAAAAAGTCATACAGAGCATCTTGGCTTGTTTTTCAGACAGAAGACCCTGTGTGCATCAATGATGTGGATCTGAACCTGTATGTCCCAAAGGCTGTAGATGAGACTGGTATTACTGTGGCTAGTCCTGAGCGATTCAGCACTTACAGCTCCGTAGAAAAAGACGGTAAGTTCATTATTTAGGCATTGTTAATACGTCACTCAGCATTGAATTGTGATGAGCTTTCCGAAAGGTAGATAGAAATGAATTACTAGTCTGGTGAAAAGAACTATCTAAAAAGGGTGGCGGAGTGATATTACAATCAGTGATACATGCAGTTACTCAAAAAAGTTTTTAGTAAATGCTATGCGCTTCTTAAGGTCAAGTGTAATTTAAAGATAGTGTTTATGGCCATTTGAAGTAAATCCTTAAGACTTTTTTTTTAGCAGTTCTCTTTCTTCAGGTTTAGCAAATGACTGAGAGAAAAATACCAACAAAAATCCAAGCTTTTCTTCATATTTTCTAGCTACCTTCAGTCATCATTTCTTAGAGCAAAATCTTGATCTTCATGCACTTGTGAAATGCTACTGAGTCTCCTAAGTGCAGACACTGAGTAGGAGTAGCTAATCAAGTTTGACCAAGTTATAAAAATAGGAAATTGAGGATTTGGGACTTTGGGTTATTTTTTTAAATCTGTTTTACTAATTGGTGATCTAAACCTGAATATAAATCAGGTACATGCAATTTAACCAATATAAGTTTAAATAAACTTTGAATACAGTAATTTCCTTATAGTTTCATAACCTTAAAGCCTGTTTAGTAGAATTGTGAATTGGTTACTTGTGACACTGAAATGAGTAAGAATTACTTTTATTTTCAGATAATAAATTAAGTGAAGCTTCTGGTGGTGATATAAACAGCAGTGAGCAAAATGATTTAGAGGAAGATAATGATGGAGATGGGGAGTTGGAAAATGGAGTAATTGATGCAGTTCCGGTTGATGAAAATCTTTTTACTGGAGAGGACTTGGATGAACTAGAAGAAGAACTAAACACTCTTGATTTAGAAGAATGAATTGGAAAGCTCAAGTGAGGAATTAAATCTATGTGACAAAGTGAAAATTGACTATACTTCTCCTTTTTGAATAGAATTCTTAAACGCGATGTTTATGGTTACCAGCTGATTCTGATGGGCACATCATAGGAGTATTTTCCTTCAGTCTCATCTACTCCAACATCGACTATGCTCACAGTAAAATATTCAGAGTAGTTCAGAATTACCTGACAAATCAGTCTGCAGAAAATGAGATTGCCCACTTTACTTGCATACTGACAAAGCAGTTACACTTCCTACTTTTAGTTGAAAGTTACAATTTGGTACCAGGTACAGTATAAAAATCAAAGTATACATTCTTCACCAGAACTGCGGTTTTATTAGTGATTGTGTTGATTTAGAAACTGCCTGAAGTGGTTTTAGGCAGTATAATGGAGCTGATGCAGATTATGCTTCAAGTGGTGATTAGCTTTATTTGACCAGCTGGATACTGAAGATACAGATTGTGAACTGATATGTCATACAATACAATATGGTGCCCTCTGTTTAAAATGTTTTAAAGTTTCCCACCTCCTTTTGCCAACAAAACTGTAAATAAAAACTGTCAACTTTAAAATACCTGTGTTGATTTTTCTCTGTTAAGATATCATACCAAACTGTCAATAACTTAATCTTCTAATATAGTGATAAACATTTTTCTCTCTAGTCCTCATACAAAAGTGATGATGTTGGCTTCAGTTAAATTAGGGCTGACTGCAATTACAATTTTTTTCTACACTTCATGCAGTGTAAAATCCAGCAGCTGACTTTTTTTCCCGGCTGTTCTTATCTCCTACCCATCCATTAACTGCTTGCATATGTTCTATACATCACTCATTGCTATTTTAGTCTCATTCTTTCCCCACTGTCTTCTGTGTGTTACTGATGACTTCAAGCTCTGCAAAGCAGGGATGTTATGGTCTAAAAAATGCCTGTCATATCTTTGGTGTTCTATAAATAACAAAGTTATGCAGTAGGAAGTTGCCTCAGAGCGGAGCGGTGCTGTGCCCTGCAGGGGGCACTTACTGTCAGGCTTAAAGTCAGTCAGTGTGTCCTTTTAAAATTCATTGTCCTTTAAATTCCCTGCCATAGAGATTTCTCAGTAGTGGTGCTTTTGCAAGGGGGCTGTAGGTTGTGCTTCCTTGCCATATTCTAATAGTATCTGCAACAGTATTGCTGTACTATTGATACAGTTTGTATTGATTTTTCTAAAGCTTTTAAATTCCTACTTAAAGACCATTAAGGTTTATGGCATTGTTAGTGAGCTTTCTTGAACTGCTTTTAGGTGGTAATATTAGCTTTAATAGTTCTGACACTGCTAAACTGAGTCTTGTATCTTGAATGCTATTTCTAAAATAGCTGACTCAAACATTTCTTGCCCTTTTTGGGATCTTTGGAATTTGTTTTCTCCTATAGGAACAAGAAGCAGTGTTTGGGAGAAAGAGGCAGAGGCCTATTGAAATTGACTTCTAAATGTAAGTGTTTAAGGAAAAGCTGCAATATCAGATATAAATATTTATTTAGGGAGATTTTTCTCCTGTGGCCATAAATAAGTGACAGATTATTGTATTATGCTGGCCAGCAATACGATACCTGGGTATCAGGACACTTAAGAATGCAATTCATATTTGAATGTATGATGCGTAATTTTTCAAAGTTGTATATTTTAAATTGGAATAAAAGTAATTTAATCATTATTAAGGATGAAAATGGCTTTCTATATTTTGTGTCTTAGAGCGGTATATCTAATACTGATTTCTGTAGTACTGATGTACGTAGGTTAAATCTTTGCCACAATTATTGTTAACTATTTGATTTTACAGTGAAGGATTGATAGGGTAGCTCATATTAATTTCAGGTAATAAAACCTGAGATGGGCAGAGAGAGATCCTGTGCTCTCTTTTGTGTCTAAAGGACTCAGTTGTGCATAACTCCCTTGTGCATGCATTATTTAAACATGAGGACAGTCACCTTGCATAGTATTTAAATGTTCAATATTTTAAATTGAAAAAAACCATTACTTTCATTGGCAGTAGTGACTTAACACATTACTTCACTAGTTTGCTGTCCCTCTTTGGTTTTCGTTCTTTCCTTTCAATTTCCTTTGGTGCTTCTGACTGGAGTTGTTCTTGGTCTGTCTAGATAGCTAAACATGGAAGCAGGGTGACTGCTTTTCAGGCAGTCTTTGTTAGTGTAGCTTTCAGGCATACTTAGGAGGATTGGCAGCAATATGCTACTTCCTCTTCCTTCTGCTTGAAGATAGGCTTGAATATAACCTGTTAAAAGTTCTCAATCCTGTGTGTTAAAGAAGCCTAAATTTGCAGCTGACAGGGCGTTTCAGTCAATAAATGCTCAATTAAAAATGAATGCAAAGGCTTGAGGGTAGATTAATAATTAATATTTTAGAAATTAGCACTGTGATAGAATGGAGTCGACCTGAATGGGACTTGCTGTGGAGTTGTTCATATTGATGCAAGTTTCCAGAAATTAAGCTGATGTAAAGCGAATGAGTCACTTAGGGAAAAACGAGATACACCCTGAGTCCTAAAATAGTATCTTCACTTCAGTGACCGTCCAGTTTGTTGGGTCAAAAATACAGTATTTCACTGTTATAGGAACAGGAAGGCTCTGTCAGAGATACACAGTGGGTCAAGGTCAGGCCATACAGGATCATAATCCATGGAGGGAACACCTCTGCAATAAGCTTTATTCCTGTCCCTTGCAGCCTGCAGCATAACCCCTTCTCGTAACGCAAAGGAGTACTGTGAGAGGGGCAGGGAGCCGTGGCTTTCAGGGTTCCTGAGGGGACGGTGCCAGCGCAGCACTCTGCCTTCACAGCACCTTTATTACTGGGCATCTGTACACAAAACCAGTTTAAGAAATGCTGCAGAAAACACATGGCTTTCCTTCCTGGTGTTTGCTATTGTGGAAGTGCAGTATTTGTTGCCTTTAAATTTTGATGTACATTAAAATCCCACTTGTCACAGAGAAAAGCTGCTTAAACTGGCTACCTCTAAATTCTAGGATATTTTTTTGAGACCTGTGTGATTGATTTTTATGCTTGCCACTATTTTGTTATTCAGGGTTCCCTGCTTTTTTTTTTTTATAATAAACACTTGATAAAGGCCTGCAAAAAACTTGGAGGAAAATTAATTGTAAAGACTGACCTCAAGTATTACAGTATCTATTAATTTTTGTAACTGAAATGTTGCCATTTCTTAACAGACAGTGCTCCCCAACTGCTTCTTTATCAAGGGGAGATTTTGCTACTGATAAACTCTGGATGAAGCAGTGGTACTTCTCTTGGCAATTCAGTATTGTCATAAAAGATCGTGTTTGTTTAGCAAGTAGATTGTACAGAAAGAACCTATACATACAAATTAGTATATTTTTCTATTAATATTTTCTTTCATGATGCTTTAGTGAGATGTGTGGAATAACAAGTGTCCAAACACTATCTCAGGCATTCCAGATGCTGATTTCTACTTATTTTGCCCCTTTTTAAAAACTACCCAAATATAATAAATAATGCAGACTTAAATATTTTGTAAGGTTACGTATCTTGCAATATACTTGGAGGTTTCATAAACAGTGTTTGTTATTCTTGTTCCATGTGTTGCTTTCAAATAACTTAATGAAACTGTAGAGTGATTAAGTAACTAAAATGAAAATCTTACAAAGTTAGATCTTTGTTTCCCTCACAGAGAAATTATTACAGCCCTAAATTGAGGGAATAAGATTGAGATATTTGCATATGAGACCATATATTTATCCATGTGACATATCTCAGGAGAAAGATCCCCTGAATAGGAAGAGCGTTGGAAATACTGACATCTGAGAAGGCCAGAGAAATGGCAAAAAACCCCACGCTGCGTCAGACCAAGAAACTTTTTACCACGCTCCAAAAACCAAGCACACGGGGAAGAAAGAGGTAAGAAAAGGATAAGCCCACGTACTTCTCAGGAGCGCTTGACATATGTAGCTTCCAATGACTTCTCATCTAGAGGATTTCCTCTTCCAGAGGATTGACTCTACTGCATGTAGCCAGTGATGGCTTTCTCCTACAAGTACGTTCCCCATTTGTCCCATGAATCGCTATAGGGTTTTAGCTTTTTTTGGTTAACTCGGCAGTTCCACAACAGCTCTGCTACATCTTGTTTTGAACATGACTTCTAGCTTGTGTTACTTGATCTCCAGGGAAAAATGCTTGGAGGAAGTGATATCCTGTGCCTTCCTTTGCTTTGACTTGATGCCAAGTAGAGAAAGTGGATATAAAAATAGGAATAGATAAATTTCAGTTGTGAAAAGACAATTTCTTGATGTGTTTCTGTGCTAGAAACTTTTTTTTTTTTATGAAATTGGAAACTTTCAAGGTGCTTTTTTTTTTTTTTTTTTCTCTCCTGTGAATGGGCCTTAATCAGCAAAATCTTTGATGAAGCAAATAGTCTTTACTCCCGGTTACGTGCCAGATGTATTTGCTGTAGCTATGATCACATTAAGTGCTTTTGAAGTGATAAGGGCAAATCACCCTCACGCTACTATTAGGGGCTTAGAAGTGACATTGGCTTAGTCTGTCACTTTTGTCTGTCACTTTTGGTTCTCTCGTTTCAATAGATGCTCTGTCTTTTCACAGAGAGTGGCTGTTGCTGGTGTTAGCAATAAGGCCAAGATGTTTTATTCATTTGTGATGTTATAGCCCTGATATGTGACCACACTAGGCTCCTTCACAGCACATCATTGAAATGAATGGCAAAAATAATCAGTTCTTTTGATCATAAAATAGCAGCGTTTCATTTGTGGTTAGTGAAAGAGACCTCAGAGGTAATCTCTTTATTTTAAATTTGTGATTGAAAATCGTTAGCATGTAATACATTTAGACATCAGTTTGAGCAAGGCTGGCTTAAAACTAGAGATGTTCCCAAAGCACACCCAATCAGAATTCAAAATGAGAGAGACTTCTAAATTTAAGCAAGATACCATGGAAAAGAAAGCATCACAGTTATCCTTTGGGGAAAAAAAAAAAAAAATCCTCAAGTTACTATATAAAATGCGTGGAAAGAACTGGAAGAATTCCTGAAGGGAAGAGGAGAGCAAATTTATTACAAAAAGTTCACAAAGCAAAAAGATATTCTCTGAAGAGAGAGCCATTAGGGAAATGTGTTCTGTGGATGCTGGGACCTGTGCTGGGATAAAGCTGTCTTGTCAACATATAATATAGGTGCTGTACATCTTCTGGAGTTGCAGAAATTCAGCTAAAACCTTAAATTTTTCAGACCTCTAATAAATTTTAACAGGCTTGCTATTCTAGGAGACCTTTTGTCCTGTTCATGTTTTGTCTCTTTTCCTGTTTTACTCCTTGGTTTATCTTCTTACACTAAGGCCACCAGACTTGTTCTCTGAACGCTGCATCTAAACATTGAAGACATTGTGGTACTTTGGTCTCTCTGTAATAATAATGTGAATTCATTGCGAACTGTGAAGTCAATGTTTTGTATCTATCTTAGTAATGTTCTTAGGGAATGGTAGACTAGTTAAGAAAAAGATGAATAGACCTCCACTTCAAAAACTCTAGAGCTGCAACGTAGTGCCTCCTTAAAATAGGATAACAGCAAAGTTTCTAGTCGAGAAACACTTAATCTTCGCTCTTCATCACTTTCTTCTGTTGTCTTCTCTCTCTTCCAAGTATAAACACTACATGAGAGGCTTTTCTGACTGACCTCCCCAGTCCCCATCACCTGGTGCAGGAACTGGTGGTTAGGCCGGTTCCTGGGCCAGGCACAGAGCCAAGCACAGTATCGCCTGCCCGGGAGTGTGCTCTCCTCAGGCAGCTCCAAACACTCGAGGGCTCTGTTTATAAAACAGAGAGAAGGATTAGGAAAGTTGCTTAGAAAAGACATGGCAAAGATCTTATCTATTCCAATGTCTGTCAGACTAGAGTAAAAAATAAGAGGGGATAAACTATAATGCACCCACAGGAGTTGAACTGCCTTTGTCTCACCTTTGTGAATTTTTTCCTTAACTAAGAAGCTAGGAGGTGTCAGAACTAGACACTTGGGTCAGTACTATTAGCCTTATAGTGCAGGCATTTCAGTCTCTTTCTTGTCAATACAAAAAGTATGTGTTCTGTAAACAGTGATTTGAGATTTTATCCCCCGCAGTGTCTTCCATGCAGAAATATAAAGTTATAGTTCTACAGAGTACTTGCTATTTGAAAATAATTGCCTGGAGACATGAAGAAGTAGAGTTGAGGACTCTTCCCCCAAGACAGCAAAAAGGAAAAAAAAAAAGAAAAAGAAAAAAAAAAAAGAAAAAACCACAACAAACTTTTAAATGTGCTCTTTATTCAAAGTGCAGAAATGTCTGCGGTTTCTGCTCTTTGAGACTGAGCTCTATTAGATTACTTTGAAAATGCATGATGAAAAAAATCACAGGGAAAAAAAATCAGTGAAAAATTCTTAAAAGCCAGGGAATAAAGTTGTACATAAATTGCACACTTTTACTAAATGGATTTTTTTGCACTATTGACAGGAATGGCAATATCTCTAACAAGAAGCAGTGATTTCTGGTGTTTCTGTATAACTAGGAGCAGGCAAGAATGTAAGAAAACTAGAAAATGCCTCTTGTCTCTTAAAAATTCTCCATAAATGGAAATCTACTAGAAAATGACCCTTGTCTCCTGTGCCTATAGATCCTCACTACAGAGAAGTGTTCTGTTTCTCTTGGCTCCTAGTAGGATAACATTTCACAAGTATCTCATCCAGGCGTAGCCACTTCCACTTTCTAAATAAAAACTGTGCATGTGTTGTAGCGATGTGCTCCGTCTGCATTCGCTATGGCTGATGGTCTCGGCAGCAAGGACAGTGCTTAAAATTCTATAGAAACAATTACAGGCAAAAGAAGGGAAAGGTTGTTAGGAAAAGAAATTCAGGTACAACTAAGAATAGGGCAATGGGTGCATAATGACTTCTTCCTCAGCTTTGGGGCACTGTACAAAAGCAGTGTGCTCTAGAGGGGCTTTTCTGAGTGTAAAAAGGTGGAGTTCAAGTTCGTGGCAGACAGTGAGCAACTTACGTTCTCTGGCAAGGAGGAAAAAGGTAGAGGAGAAGGTGAAGAAGAGATATAGTAGGGATGATTATTTATTCAAGCGTAACAATAGTGCTCTTGTACTAATTGTGCCCATGTGTGCTTAGTAGCTCTGCAGGATAAAGCCAGAAGGGTGGATTAGGAAGAAGCGCGCATCTAATCTGAAGACAGCCCCAGCCCACACAGGAGCTGCCACTGCGTCAGTAAAGGGAGCTGGGGCTTTCTCAGCTGGGGGGCTGACACTGCCCAGCATCCGTGTAGCTGTTTGTGGGCAGGAGGAGCAGCAATAGAGAACATCTTCTGGACACAATACACACACCCCTAGGTGAGGTGAAAGAGCAAATCAAGCTTGTGATTTCAATGTTTCTTATCTGCTTTCTTTTCCTACTCTAGAAGCATAAAGCCATCTCCATTACACTCTCCATATTAGCGAATTTTCCCCATCCTCTTCTACAAAGCTCTGCTGAGACCTTTCCCACCAGAGGATGTGAGAACCTTGTCTCCCCCTGCCTGTTTCCTGGAAGCTCCTTCACCATGGTTAGC
>JAOXNG010000064.1:24299658-24315825 GCA_028566535.1 Scolopax minor
CTTTTGAAGTGAATTAAGCTAATCTGAACGAAAGCAATTTTCACTTTGAATGAGGTAGATGATTCTGTGATCCTGTGGTTTTCCTGAGGAAATAAAGTGAAAGTCAATCACAATTATAATCACAATTATAAGCACTTTGGTGCTTTTCTTCCAAGAGGCATTTTGTATAGATGAATAAATCCTCTTTCCAAAATATTTCAAAGTATGTGAAGCTGAATTGTACAGATGTTGGAGCAACTATCATAAACTGCCTTAAAACAAACCTTGGGAATTGAATTTAGAGCAATTATAGGGTGCTCTATTCTGTGGTACTTTTTGTAACACATAAGGATGCTCAGTTATGTGTAAAAAATGGCTGAAGCAAGGGAGGTGAGTATGATGTAAACCTTACATTTCTGTTTTGTGGCAGTGATGACTTGGCTGAAATCTACAGAGAGATTTCTAGTCTTTGGTGAACTGGCCAAGTTTTATTTGCCAATTCTCTGTGTGTGCTCTCTTTATGACCATCTGCCTCAAGCAATTTTGTTGTAGTATAATAGTATAGGAAGCTTTTATTGTGTATTTTATTGTGCTTCTACTGAACCACAGTGATTTTTTTTCTGAAGCTATTAGCTGGCCTGCGTTTCAGCGTGCACCAGCAATCTGAAATGGATACCTCTGTGAAGTTTGACTTGCAAATCCGAAGGTATGGAAATCGATGAGCATGCACTTCACCTGGTAGATACCATGCTAAGTAAATAGAATGTGAACAAAGCAGTTAGTTTCACTCGGGACTAATTCTCTGGTCTTTGCCTCCTAATTGTTTAAAAGATAAACACAACTGTTTAATGAATTACATTTTCCAAAATAGAGGAAAAAATGTAAGAAAACATGGTTTTATGTTTGAATGCAGTTCCTTTGGCTTTTAGACAGGCCATGGCACAACTGAAATATTAGTAATGAGGAACAAAACCATTTAAAGTGTTTTCAAGAAATACTTTGTATTTTTGTACTTGTGTACTCTTGTGTACTTGTGTACTGCCACAGAATGACCTGAGTCTTTGGGTTTCTAGTCCTGTTTTGAAACTGATGTTTGAACTCTGAACTCCTTCTGATGTAAAGCCAGAATTTCAAATTTTATGTATTTTGCAGATGAAAGGTATAAGCCTTCCAGTATAAGGCAATGCATGTGATGGTCTGAGCAGAAGCAATAAGCAGTGGACCATTTTAAGTGTTGTACAGTAGCCAGCATAACAGAGTCTAAAAGTTAAACAGAACAAAACAGTAGTATTTCTGTTAATGATAAGATGAGCACAGCACTTTCATATAAATGTGATATATAAACATGAATTTGTACATACTGGAGATGATATTTAAGATTTGGAGTTGTGACCAACAGGAATCTCTTTACCCAATACAATCCTATGTTGCTTAATGGACAGTACAATACAGCTGCTATTTTTCCCCATGGTGGATCAAAAGCTTGGTTTTTTCCATTTAAGGGTTTCATTTTTTTAATGTAGTGAATAAATTATTCTTACCCACATACACATTTTTAATCTACAAGAATTAAATAAGTTAAACCTGCCATTCTGTCTTCATGATACAGTGGTTTGCTGTACTGATCAAAGGCCTTGGCAGCATTAAATATCTCTTTGATCTCATGTTGCTGTCTGTTCAATTTTTTCTCTCTTCTCCATCAGCTAGTAAGCTGTGCCAGTGGCATGTGACTCCAGTTCTTTGCAGAAAATGATCTTCTGTGGGGATGTTTGTTATCTTCCTTAAGCTAACAGCCATCACTAACTACCTTTCACTGGGAGAAAAAACAGTCAGGGAGGTCACTTAAGTCGTGCTTCTCTTCTAATAAAAGAGAAGGGAAGTTCTTGTAACTTTATATAGTTTTTATGGAAAGACATTCCTGCCATGACTTCTGAATGTAAATACAATGATGCAATTGAACATGGTAATCACAGTTTATAGTGACAGGCATTATCAAGGTACTACCTTGAAAAGGTTTTAAAGATCATGCTAGTTGTCTTAAACTAAAAAAGCTAGACTTCCAGAGCTGGTGCAATTCTGAGCAGAACAACTCTAGTCTGTGAAAGAATGAGGTATTTACAGGTCAGGAAGAAAACACTGTTGTTACCTGTGTCTTTTGCTTACAGCAGCAGTGAAAAACACTTGGAGGATTTAAAAAGATCTTTCTAAAGGACTACTTTCTAGGTAGACAGAATAATCAGATGCGTCCCAAGGAAATCAGGATTCTCTTCTCAGCTCCACTTTGAGGGGTCTAGGAGCGCTCTTGGTATTTCCTTTCCTCCGTTTAAAGACCAAAGAAATTTTATGTATAAATGACTCCACATGTGTTAATATTTGTCATCTCTTGGTATGTCTGAAGTGTAGGAATCAGTTGTTAACTGGTTTAAAAACTATGAAGAGAGATAGGGAACCCTAGTTTCTGCCTTGGGACTAGTTTGAGGCCAAGAGGTCCCTGAGCAAAACAGATGTCTTAAAGTGGAACTTCAGGCTCTACTAACTCTATAGCTGACATTATTACACAGTGCTGGCATTCGAATTTTCTCTCATGTGGCAGCTGAGGACCAGAGTCAGTGTTAGCACTGTGTCCTGTAACAACTTCTCCCTCCTGAGGGACCTCCAAACCACGCTAAGGGTGGGACTGGCACGCGCTTAAGTGAGAACTTGTTGGAATGTGCTCCTTAGTTTTCAGTACATCTGCTTTCTGCAGCGGATCAGGAATCATGTTATGTTACATACAGTTATTTTAAGTGAGTTTTTCTGTTTTGGTTTGGTTTGGTTTGGTTTTTTTTTAAATACTTAGCTTATTTCATTTAAGAAATTAACTTTTATTTTCTTTGCAGTTCTAACCTGTATGACAATCTAAGTCCAGTAGCGTCCTATCAGGCTGACCTTGCCATTTCAGCAGCTGTTGAAATTAGAGGGTAAGCATTGATGCTATTTTCATAAACTTTCTCAAATGAGCTTTGCATGTTTGCTTCTTTATAATTCCATCATTTTCTTTCAGGTCTGTGTAAGTTTTAAGGAAGCCTTAAAGAATTTTTAATCATAAAGAAAATATTGTTCTCTCTAGCCATCCTTTGAACTTTCAGATCTTAAGTAATTCTAAACAATTGCAAAATGAATTCCAAAAAGAAATATTGTGCCTCTATTACTAGAGGTTTTTTAGGGAAAAAAAAATTCACCCCTCATTTTTGCAGTTGCACACATTTCTGCAGATCACTTTCTTCTTCAACAAACTTACCGGGTTGTCACCTAAAATCCCCTGAAACCTTTTCTAAAACCAAAGTTGAAAATCCTATTGGACATAAGTTTGCAACTCACTCGCCTTCTTCAGCCTTAGGCGTAGTATTAATATTGTAATGTGGCTGCATTATCTCCATTACTTCTGCTTATCAAAAATATATACTTCACACCTAAAAGCTATACAGTCCTCTCGCTTAGCCATTTAACTCGGGTTCCTGAGTCATCAATTTTAAAAATTTCTACTACATTCATTATTGTGATCTAATTTTGTTAATATTTGAGAGGTGGGGGATGACACAGCTGGAAAGCATTGTTGCACTGTTTTCAGTGCATGCTGAATTATTCTTGTGACTATACTGATAAGTCTTTACATCACCAATATTTCTTATTATCCAAGTATTTCACACTTTGGGTTTTTCTATGACATGTTAATGATAGGTATTGTAGAATGAATCCAAAGTTTAGGAGAAGAGAAAAAAGCTCTAAAGGCAAGTTTCATATTTTCATGTAGAGAAGAAAACTGAACATTTAATATAAAAGCTACTCAGCCTCTGTTCTTTCTGGTTTTATATACATAAGATGAGAAATTGGAGATTGTATTTTAAGCATGTTGATTTTTTTGAGATATTCTAGGGAATTACATTTATCATTTTATAACAATGATTTCTTTGCTCTACTGTTTAGTGTGTCGTCTCCTGATCACATATTCCTTCCTATTGCAAATTGGCAGCCAAAGGAGAATCCAGAAACAGAGGATGATATTGGGCCTCTAGTTCAGCATATCTATGAGGTATGTAATTACCACTAAATTCAATTACACAGTTCTGTGATAAATGAAAAGAAAGAAATCTTCTGATGTGTCTTTCCTCTAGAGTAAATGATATTTTTTTTTCTTCATTTTGTTCTGCATGGGAGCAAAGATACATGTCTTTTTTTAATGCTGGGTCAATAATTGGTATCTGCAAGAAGGATTGGAATGCCTGTGATTAGTGTGACAGAAGTGGCCAAATAGAAGAGGCTCATTTTGTACATCATTATGTATATTTCATTTTCTAGCCCTTTGAAATCTAGATAAAACATTTGAAGTAATTTGAATTCAAAAAATTACTCATGGCTGTAAGTTATTCAGGATTCTCATTTGTATTCCAACTGTTCTGAATTATTATTGTAAAGTCTTTTGCTTTGAAAAAATTTTAGTATTTAAAATTTCTTTAAAAGAGTGATCACAGTTTGAATATAGATTGTTTAATTAAACAAAACTTACTGAGAGAGCTGTATGAATAAGAATAGTTAAAAGTTGTTCTAGAACTTAAGAGACCACTTACCTTAAAAAAGTGTATGGGTGTTTAAGTATCTGTGTTTAGAGTATCTTGGCTGAGACACATACAGTGGCTGTTATTCATGCAACATGCCACATATCTTTTTTCCAAGGAAAAAAAAAAAATCTCTGTTTCTTCAATGCAAAAGCCTAATGCCATATAGCTTTTCTTAAAATTAATTTTTATCAAATTACAGAAGTAATTTTAAATTTTGCCTGTTGGGGAACTGAAGTTTAGCTACCATTTTTAGGTAAAGTTGTTAATGCTGTTGCCTTAAGGGCTTGAAGGCAAGGGCTTGAAGGCTCAAATACAAAATAATAACTATATGCACATTAACAAAGATGGTGGCATTGTTTGGTTGGGTTTTTTTTTTTGTATCTGTTAACTTTATTTTCATAATCAGCTGAGAAACAACGGTCCAAGTGCATTCAGCAAGGTGATGATGACTCTTCAGTGGCCTTACAAATATAAAAACTACACATTGTTGTATATTGTTCAATACGAAATTGATGGTCCTATGAACTGCACTTCTGATATGGAAATTAATCCATTGAAAATTAAGGTAAGCAGGACTTTTCTTTTCTTTGAGTGGAATGAAGCATGCTTGTTTGTTTTGGAAACACACTCAAAATGCCAAATCTGTGAGAGTATCAAACTCTTTGAGTTAAGTCTTCATCTGTTGCTGAAGGACAGTCTTGCACTCTTTGATAGCACTTGTCAATAGATATAGCAGGTGAAATAAAAGGTTGACAATAGAGTTGTCAACCCAAAGATAAATCTGTCTTGTTTGGTTTTGCTTTGTTTTCTTGAGGACTGTATTGTACAAGTTCTAAGTCCAAAGCAATGGAATTGTATTGAATGTGATCATGAACAAAAACATTCCAGATGCTTCTGGGCTGTTTATGTAAATATTTTGGGGTTTAGTTCTTGGAAGAAAATGGCATAGTTTTTTCTATGACTAGCTTATTTAGATAGTCATCCAAATGCCACAGAAGTCAATAAGAGTATTTCAGTGGGGCTTAAAAGTATGCTATCACTGCCAGCAAAATATGCAATTTGCAGAGCACAGAGATGGAGAAACCTGTTTTTTCCTAGGTTGGACTAGACAAAGAAACACCAGAAAAAAACAGCAAGTTTGACTGAGAATAGAGAGCTGAATTCTAAGACAATTTAGAACAAATAGTAAAAACCAGTAAATTAGTTCTAGAAGAATTTAAGGCAATGTATGTATAAAAAGGGAAGATGTTCCACATATAGAACAACAAAGAATAGTCGTGTGTCTTTGGTAATCAGAAAGCAAATGTAGTTAATATATAAATAAAAATTTCCTGTGCTTTTGCTATACCATTTGTAAAAATATATTTTCACAAGTCTCTTGGTCTGTTGTAGGTTTTTCTCTACATAACGAATTTATATGAAAAAAGCAGCATGGGTCTGCCTAGTCCCATATGTAAATTTGCAGTTTTACATTGGGAATTTCTTAAGGTCTACTGAAATAAATTATTAAGCCCACTGTATACTTTCTCAAGCCCCTCCTAAAAAAGTTTTTGTGTATGTTTGGCCATGTGTACACATGTGCAGTGGTACATTGTCCATCCAGTAGTACTGTTTTTCCAGCATTAAAAACTGAAATGTTGAGGAAAAATCTTTAATAAAAGATTGAAAAATTATTTATTGCATTCTAAGAGGTTGTTTTTTTTTTTTTTCTGTCTATGAAAAAGTTTTTTTTGTTGAAGAAGGATTAAGATACTTAAGGCTCTGTGTTAGATCTCAGTAGAGATTTGCATCAGTGATCCAGAAAAGTCAGGAGTAACATTTTAGTTACAACTGTAGGTAGAGCCAAGTTCTGAAGAATGGCAAGGATAGAGAGAGAGAAACCCAGTTGGTTTTATATTTTCTTGACCTTAACTTGTCTGCAATTATCTAAATGTAAGTATTATTTATTATTGGGGCTTCCTTGGTGTATCCTAGATTTCTACTTCTAAAGATGATGATAAAAACGAAACACTTAGCAGGGAAGATAATCGTGATCATCGTATCAGTCGAAGGGATATAACGGCCATTGAAGGAGATGTGCATACTTTGGTAAGCTTTCAGCATTGATATGTTGATGTTTTCATTTTTTAGTGGAGAGATAAAAGCTCTGTGTGATGAAGAATCATTTCAGAAAATCTATGTTCTGTATTTAAATGGTTAACAGACAAAAAAGCATATGCTCTGGAGCTGGTTTGGTTTGCTTTGGTGTTGGGTTTTTTTCTCCAATGTGCATCAGTGTTCCTCAGGATAGCCAGCCAATGAGGCGTATGCCTACAGTTGTGTGCTGCTGTGTTTTAAGTCCTTAAAAACCAAGTTCAAGTGGGGCACTTCATTCAGTATCAGTCTCCTACGCTGTTCTCTGAATTTGAAAATCAGTACTTCATGGGAGGTAGGCTGGTAAAATAGTGTAACTGAGAAGCAGCAGTGAGTGCTACAAATTACAGTTGATTTCACAACGTGTTTACTACCTGATCAGTAGATATTCTGTAATCAGACACATGGAAAACCTGAACTTTTTAAGCAAGATTGGAAATAATCTGTGATATAAAGTAAATATATTCCTCTACCACTGTCTTTGCGCTTAGAGAAAAGGACATATCTCTGCTTTGGGCAAGGCAGGACAGCTGAGAGAAATGCTTGGGAGTTTAGGGTGGACTAAGCAGTACAACCCTGATTCCAGAAATGTTTAGGACAGAAAAAGGGCTGAGCAAAGAAATTGAAAATAGGAATTAATTTCAGATTTTATGGTGAGAAAAGTTACTTTTTTTTTTTTTTTTTTAGATATAAGCTGCAGATATTCTTCAGTATCTATAAATGCAGTTCTGAATTTTATTGCTTTTTTGTTGCTTTGTGGTTGGGTTGATTTGGGAATTTTTAAAGGCCTTGAGTTTTGTCACATCTTCCCAATGACTCAGTAGGATTTCACCCCAGAGACTAATATCCAGTAGTCATAATAATTTCATGAGTTGTACGTACACTGGCAGGTGCACCGAGAGTGTACAGTGCTTTCATCTATAGTACAGCTAAAATGACAATTATAAAATGAAGCGGTATTTCGCTCTGCTTTCTTCTTGAAATACTGATGGTTTTGCATCAATATTATATGATGGATATTAATGGAAGAGTGGTTGAGAAAGGCCAGTTGGACTTCCGTAGTCCTAAGTGTACAGCTTCTAGATTAGGTCAGTTGGTCAAGTTCGAAGACTTCCATTGAATGCAACGAAACGTATTTTGTTGGCACCGAGTGCAGTTAATTGCCATGAGTTTTCCTATCAAAAAAACATGTGGAGTATGTGATGCGAGTTGATCAGAAACCACCCCCACCCTCCAACATTTTTTCCTAAGTATGTAAGTAAAAGTACATACCTTAAAGCTACTGCCAGCTGTTTCAGCTTTGGGATTCAAGTGACGCACATAATATTTTTCTGAATGCAAACTTATGGTACACAATAAGTAATTATTCAATACTGTAATTTATTGAATGTATTAGAATAAATTATGGTGCTTTGCCAGGAAAATAGGACAATCAAGTATGTTTCTGAGTAAAGTAATGCTATTAATGACTTCTCCAATATTTTCATATTTGCAATATCCTTCCTATTTTCATATGCAGGGCTGCGGAACTGCTGATTGTTTAAAGATAGTCTGTCAAGTTGGCCACCTGGAAAGGGGAAAGAGTGCAATATTGTATTTAAAATCACGCCTTTGGACCCAAACTTTCATGAATGTGAGTGTCTGCGAATATTCTGTCCATGCTTCTGAAACATAAAAACTGATTTTTGCATCCACACAAAATACTAATTTTGTTTTTTCTTACACAGAAGGAAAATCAGAATCACTCCTATTCTCTCAAATCATCTGCTTCTTTCAATGTTATAGAGTTCCCTTATAAGAACCTTTCCTTTGAAGATATCCACAATTCTACAGTAGTAAGTCATTTATGTCCAGCTTGAGTTACCATATGTAATTACTTCGAAATTAATACAGAAACAATGATTGTTGAGTACCTTTTTTGTGGCTTCATATAATTTTAAGGTTTTTATCAGATACTTGATTCATACATTAATTTCAGTTCTGCACAGACACTTTGAGTGTAGAACAAAAATTTTTGTCCTAAAACTAGAGTTAATAATATTTGTAGCTTTAAAGACTTAATTGAAAATGAAAGAAGTGAACAGTCCCGATGTTCTTGTTAATGACGTTGTTGTTAGAGAGATATTTTAGTTGAAAATTAGCTTCTACTAGCACTTAGAGCTTGAATAATGGACCTTTATTACATTATACAAAGCACTATGTGAATGTGGATCAAAAAGACCATCTGTGCCCTAGAGGGTTTCAAAGAGAAAGGAAGATATAGACCATTTATTTGGGCTGCCAAATTAAAAGTTTTTGATAAGCACACTAGTGTAAAAGATCTTAAGAAGGAGTTGAAAAGGATTGTGATTGATTGATATTTTTTTTTTCATAATGTGGTTTCTAATACCTGTTATTAGCTGGTTTTTTTCTCCTAAGCTTTGTGGAATTGATTTTTTTTTTGTTTCAAGGAATACTGCCTTTTAAGAAAAAAAGAAAAGCTCTGAATTATTTTTCTCTTAATTACCAAATATTTCCAGGTTCCTACAGTTCTACTGAAAATCATGATGCATTAGAGAATACACATTGCCGTGGTATCACTGGTTGCAAATAAACCCAAATCAAACAAAAAAAAACCCAAACAAAACAAAACAAAAAGTCACCCCAAGCTCCTGTTTTTATTTAATTTGAAAGGCCTATTAAATTTGAGTCAGTGAAACCTTTATGTCATCATTAATCTGTAGCTGTTTTCTCCCGTTGGAGAGAAAAAGAAATTTATGTTCTCTTAAGATTATTTTATACACTGTAGAATAGATATGCGTGAATGAACAAATGACAAAATGCATGAATGAACTTGGCATGTCACTGCTGAGCAAAGTGTTGATTTATTGTGGTTTTCTATTAGGTTACTACAAATATTACATGGGGGATTCAACCACAGCCTATGCCTGTGCCAGTGTGGGTTATAATTTTGGCTGTCCTAGCAGGATTATTGCTCTTGGCTGTTCTAGTGTTTGTTATGTACAGGGTAAGTACTGTATTTGGGTTTTTGTATTATTTTCTTTTCCCTGCTTTTGATGTATTACTCCAAATAGTACCAGCACCTTGCAGAAACACTTTGGTCTCCTAATCACCTGAATCAGTTAAGCTTTTGGAGAACTGTAAAAACGTTTTAGCTTTGTCAGGAAGACATTGGATAAAAGAGGATATCTGTGATTGTGCTGAATTTCTGTGTTTAATTTTTCAACTGATATTTTTTGGCTTTGGAGATAAAAAATAAGGAAAAGGAGAGTAGGGGGGGAAGAAAATCAAATACCTAATGAGTTAACATCTGATCAAAAAGCAAAGAGAAAGAAAGGATGTGTGTACATTTTGAAAATGCCAATGCTGCAGTTTCATTATTGTTCTCTGAATCGCAGATGGGCTTTTTCAAACGTGTGAGACCACCTCAGGAAGAACAAGAAAGAGAACAACTGCAACCGCATGAGAATGGGGAAGGAACATCAGAAGCTTAAGCAGAGTTTTATCTGTAAGACATTCTGAAATTTTAAAATGCCTACATCTTGGTTATTCAATATTGGTTTCCCTGTTAAGGAAAAAACACTCATGACTGCAAAGCTGCTGGTCTTGGAAGGTATCAGCACGTACAAAATAAGAGCAATATATTTAAATTCTCCTTTTTGTATTAATTATGTTCATATGTGACTAACGCCTCTGCACTGATTTGTGTGTGAAGAAATTAGGTATATGTAATACGACTTTGCTTATTGGGATATAGGAGACATCATCTTTTTTGATTCACAGACCTACTTTACATGATTTGCTACACAGATTCTGCATTTGCTCTTGAAGCCAACAGCTTCCCTAGATACTTGCTGGATTACAAGTTTATTTTCGATTGATTTTTGTTGGAGTACACTACACTTCATTTCCTAGCTCTTGAAAGCTAGTTGCACAAAAAAAATGGACATAGCTTGTTTTACAAAACTGAAAAATACTCTTTGACCCATTAACTCTGCTGATGATTTTCCACCTGCTCAAAAATATGAAAGAGATTATTCCGTGGGATAATTCACATCTGATACCTATTCTGCATGCCTTTTCCCTTTCCTGCTCAGTCATCTTGTCTTGTGCTTTCCGACTTTGCAAGTATTGTTCTCCCGGTCCTAGGCCTCTTACTGTAGAGAATGAGCCTACAGAACCAGAAGGGAGCGGTAGAAAGCTGGTGCTGATCTAGTGAAAACGTTCAGGGCAAGGTCCAAAGGCTCTGCTGTGTATTTCCATGGAGCAGGATCCAGATGTTCCACAGAATTCTTGGCAGCACGGACCATTCAAGTACTGCCAGGGACACGATGTTGGACTGTGGCTGCCAACAGACATGCCTGATGAGAAAACCCATAGTCTTTGGGTTCACGAGTCAAACCTCCACAGGGTTTGACGTTAAGCCTGTACATTACTGGGGTTGAATTTCATTTTCTGGCAAAACCGTGGAGGGAATTCTTTGTGACAGGTTACCTGATACGCTGTAAGGAAGCTGGTGTTAATTCTCACATTCTGTGGTTGGCCGTGTCCAACTGCAGGATGGAGCAGGACAGGGAGTGTTTAAACTACACTGTCTGCCAGCCAGATGTGTCTAGATTCCATCAGTACTTTACCCGTGCTCACACCTACCTGGAGAGAGCAGCGAGCTCGGCAAATGATGCAGAATGCAGCTGGCAATGTGAAAGAGTTTGAAAAGAGAAGGTTTCTTTGGCTTATTTCTTTGGCTTATTCATTGCTTCATTCATTGTATGTTTCATTGCACAAAAGGCATTTCATTGCACGAGACATTTCATTATGTTCAATACATTTCATTACCAGAAAAGACACTAAGTATATTTGTTTCATTGTTGGTTTTTAAACGTACCAAAAGTCCAGTGGTTTAAAGCCACAGATTTATGTCATTCTAGCTTATTTCACTCAGCACTGGTTTAGTAAAACGAAGCTTCTTATACTTCTGAGAAAATGTGAGAATATTTTCTATGTGCATTTCAGTATACATGTAACTGCAAATTAGGAGGTTGGTTGTCTTGCAGCCATGTGTAGCTGTGCTGCACAAATCTTAGAGTGGACATACTTAAACTATTACAAAGATGCCTTAAATGAGATTTTTTTATTCCAACAAGGGAATAAATTACATTATAAACTCCCTGTATGCAGCCACATACAGAAAAGAAAGCTTCTCCTGTAATTATACCAGTGAGGTTTCTAAGTAGACAAGCTCTAAAAAAGACAAAAACTCTGGTTTGATTTGGTTTTGTGTCTTGAGGTTTTTGTTCAAAGCTGCATCTCCCCCATAAATACTGTAATGCGCAGTAAACCTATAAGTATCTGAAATGAACAGTTTGATTCAACTCCCATTTCTGCATCCTTTCTGAGACTTCAAATCCACAAATGGCTTTTGTTGTTAAATCCATTTATATTCACTGAACCGTGATGGCATTTGAGTCATTAAGAGAGACAGCGCAATCTCTGTGGGGACCAGTATGTATATCAGATATAGGCTTGCATATTTATCCATTTACGTCTTTTTGTTTTAGACAATTTGTTTAGATATAATTAGTTTATAAGAGAGGGTATAGGGAATAATTCTGCTTTCACTGAATTTTCAACGTCTTCTGTGTGACCACCGCTTTTTTTTTTGTCTTTACTTCTAGTATTGTTACTAGTTCTACAGTAAAGAATCAGGAGTTCAGGTTTTGATCCTGGCCTCAAAATGTGACTTATAAAATACAATTTCAGTTACTTACACAGGCTTCTAGTTCACACACTTTGTCAACTGATTATCTATATTTAAGGAGAGTGTTTTTACCCAGTCTTAATCTTAGTAGGTTAAGAGTTTTACGAGACTGTCAGACAGATTGTAGCTCTCACTCTTACATGTGTGCTTTCATTACATGTACAAACCGTGTTGACTTGAAATTTATTAGACTACTTGCATGTCTAGGCATTATAAGGAGATTAAAATAAAACTTTTAAAAAAGCATGATGAAGATCTCTTCAGCTCACATGGGAGGGATACCATAGCATTGTTAATGTCAATGCTAACCGCATCTTAATTTTACTGTGGCAACTGGAAACTCTCATTTTGCTGACTTTCAGGATAAAAAGGTACATTTTATTGGTACAACTACTGTAGCTATGGAAAGTTTCTTCCATTTATTGAAGTTACATAAGATAAGACTTATTTAAGTGATTTTTATTTTCTTGCACTCCACTGGAGAGTAAAAGCAAATAATTGCTTCTCCATATCCACTGATTTCCAGTTTGGTTAAAAAACCCAACCCAGTAGCATATGTCAGTGGAGTATGCAGGTTACTTAGCGAACATATATATCACGCCCCAAAGTCAGTTCAAAATAATATCTGTGTTTCAGGAAGATAGTGAACAGGATGTTTTCCTGAATGGGATTGCAGGAAACATTTGATATCACATTCCAGATTCAGCAATAAGACTACAGACTATATACGTACTTGTGTCAGTATAAATTCCATACTGACCTATCAGCATTGATGTATTCTTATAGCAAATACTGTAAAATGACGTTAAAACTCTTAAGGAAACTTTAAAATATGTATTGTAGAATGAAATTAATGCCCTTGAGTCAAATTGATGTGCATAAGATGCATACTCCAAGCATAAAAAAAAATACAAGTACAGTAACAAAGAATTTGTCCTCTTTTGAGAGTTATGCTTCAGAAGCATTTTTATGACTATACAAACAACAGCTATATAACTATTTAGACAATTAAAACATTTTAAAAGAATTATATCTTCTATAATGAAATATGAAATTCCATAAGTACTACAGTTTGCAAATATTGCAGCATCTCAGTATTAAAGTGATTTATATTACAAAATGCATATTATCTATTACTCTACTTGACAATATTTAGAAAAAGTAAAGCCTAATTTATAGGCTTACATTTCTTTCAAGAAACTACCAAATTGTGGAGATAGCTTTTGTATAAGCATGACTGGAAAGTCAAATATGGGATACATTTATCTACTTAAGTTGAAATCTTTGAGGAAGTGTTTGCAGATATCAGTGTCAAGTTGTTAACTTTATTTGTCTCATTTTTCTATTTTTGATTTACATGTCAATCTTAGATTCACATAATGTTTGTGGAAACTTTAAGAAAGTTTATCATGTATCCTCTTTCTTTATAAAACATTTATTCCAAGCAACCATTTTTAATATTTAGTTGTTTCTTAAACTTGTGTCCATGCTTCAGTAGTCTTTAAGGTAAACTTTCACGGGTATTTTGAAAATATTTCAGCTATAATCAGCATGTACTTGGTGATTTGAAGGATTCATGTTGCACTTAGATTATTTTATTATTATTATTTTGCAACATTAAGGTTTGCTGGCATAGGCCCTGCAGTATTTTTTCCTACATCCTCAGAAATAGTCCTGGATCAGCATTATCGTGGTGTAAATCTAGTCAATTTTTGTCTTTGGTCAAAACTAAGACCTTAAGATCTGTTCCACAGTCTCTTGAAGTCAAAGTAAACCTGACATTCATTGCAACTGGTTTTGACTGTGAGCCTTTGTGTTCAGTGCCGCTGGCTATTACTGAGGGGAAATAAAACAATAGGATTTTATAGAAGGAAAACTGAGATCTAAAAAATAAAAAGGGTAGCAGACCACAGATGAGCCTTAGAGCAAAGAGATTATTATTTTTGGTTGTTTGCTTGTTTATTTCTGCAATGAGAAGAACCCCTTAGTTCTCTGTTGGCAGTGGCCTCCTACCACAAATCCTGCAGTTTGGATCATGTTTACAGGCTGAGCTCTAATAACTCTTGGTGACTTGAGTGGGATCTGACCTCTTTGGTACTGAATCTCTAGCTTCCAACTTCCAAGTGCAATATAACATGATCAGATCTAGTTCACTGCCAAGTCATCTGTTTATTTTGTTTGCCTAGGGAGGGATGTAGCAGTTGTTTACTTGCAGTGGTCACTATTTTTAAGGACATCAGCAATGCCAGCGCGTTAAATTGAGGTGATAAATGAATGCTATAGAAAGTGTTTGATTGCCCACATTGGGTGAAACATGATGTATATTCTAAAGTGTATCCATTACTAACTCTTGAGTTATTGAGAATTGGTACAATAGTGTCAAAGTCCACTGTGGAAAATTTGACTAGAGACTATACAATACTGGGTTTGAGTCTGTAGTGCTACTACTGTTTGTGTGTGATTATGGTATTTAGTATTTTGGTCTTTTATATAAAACAGGAAATCTAACCTTTGAGGCAATGACCTTCTCCAAATATGCTGTATTAATGTCAAATAACTTGACCCTTGGCTTTTGCAAAGTAAATGAAGATATAATGTAGCATTTAAATCTTCAAAAAACTTTTACAGGTTTAGGTGGCCCTTTGTAGTCCATGAAGGAAACCTGTATTTGCTATGATACAAATAAGTTCAAAATGCAATGTTTTATTTCTTCATAATAGCTTTTTTTTTTGCCTTTTTTTTGGTTTTGCTCGTGCATTAAATCAGTAGAGCGTTGTTTGCACAAGCAGAAAATTAACATACTAACAAGAGTGCTGCGTTTTGGGTTTCTTAGTCATGTAGTAAATACTTGTAATATAAATTGGAATATTTTCAGTCACTATGAACTTATTTCAAAGGTCTTCGGTACATTTAAGGAGCAATACACATTTGAAGTCACCTTATTTCTATTAAATTATAAATCTTGCAAAAAAACCCCACACCTGTGGGCATTGTGGCACAGTAATTTTGTACTGATATCAAATATATAGCTATTAAGCTATGGTTTTCTTTTCATCCTAATGCAAATTTGATTGATTTTATTAGGTTATATTTTTCTATATGTGTATGCAATTTCAAAATACTATGATTGGGTAAACTGAAAAAATGTAAGTATTGAGTTGATTCTGATATTTAGAATTTTGGAATAAAATACCTCTTAATTAACGGGAATTCTGGCTTGGTTTTTTGGGTTTGGTTATTGTTTGTTTTTTTTTTAATTCTAGAGATAGCTTTTAAAATGCATTTAATTCACCTGAAAATATTTCATGGTGTATGTTTGTAATCCAGAGTTATCTACTAAATACAAAAAGGTCACATTTACACAACTTTTACATTCTTAGCTAAAGCAGCCTATATTATCCTTGAGTTAAAAAAATTTTGTAGGCAAGAAAGGATCTAGTCACAAATTATATTCTGTCACCAGAAAACTGATTTCCTACCAAAATTTTTGTATATTAAAAATAAATAAAATATTTCAGATTTTATACCTGCCACAGCACTGTAGAAACTGATGAATTCTTATCCTTTGGTTAGGAAAATTCTCAGAGAGGGCGTTGCCAAGGAGGAAGACCCCGTGGCCAAGGAGGAAGACCCACAACCCAACGAGGAAGACCCACAACCCAACGAGGAAGACCCCGTGGCCAAGGAGGAAGACCCACA
>JAOXNG010000064.1:24376874-24389015 GCA_028566535.1 Scolopax minor
GGGATACTGAAAAGCTCCTTTTTGACTGGTGTTATCATATCCATGAAGTGAGCATATCTAAAAGAAGAATTTGCTTTCTGAGTGATTTAATTTATTTTTTTTAAACTTATGTGTTGGTGCTGTTTAACTGGTTTTGTAACTATATAGCGCGAGGTAAATCAGGGTGTTTTATCACTGAAAAACAGTGCGATTCTTGTTAAAAGCTTGACTTACTCTACTCGTGCTGCCTACAATTTCTGGCTGGGAAGTAAGGATATTTGTCCTAAAACTTACCTGCAAATTATTTTTCATTAGATGTGTAGTTTTTTTGTGGGGGTCAGTCCATCATCTTACTTTATCGCAGTTCAGCTAGAGGGCCTTGCAGATAAACAAAAGCACCAAATGAACTGTTTAGTGGGAAAAGTTGTGTATAATAATCCAATACATGACCTTTACAGGTCTATTTCAGAAGTGGAGCAGAGAAATAATCACTGAGAAAAAAAATACTTTGACACCATAAACTGAAGCAGTCTCGACGTTACTGAGTCATTTTAAGTGATATGAACTTAAGTTTAGCGTGTGGTATATCATTCTTCTTCTCCACTTTTACTTCAGTTTGTATAAATGACATTGTCTAGCAATGACTCAGATTTGCAAAAGTACATTTTTAATGACATTACAAAAAGATTAGTACTGACAGTTTTTTATATATATTTCCTATGCGGGGCCAACTCTTCCAGCCCATTTCCTTCAGTGATATCTGGAGAGGATCTGATAAGCTTTATACCACTTTTCACAGGTCAAAGGGCATTGTCTTCCCCTTCACTCCAGCTGCCAACAACAAAGTCAGACATATGTTATCACCATCACACAGGAAGCTGTGAGCCTGCTTGTGTTCAACAAAGTACAAATACAGGAAGAGCGTCAGGTTAGTTAAAAGCTGATGAAGCTCTGCTAAGGTAGTATATGCTTAATAATACTCTAACCCAATAATATTATTCTATATGCTCTGTGTGTAAGTTTCAGTGTCAGGGAAGGGTTGATTGGTTTAATAGTACTTATAGCCTAAGTACAGGTATCCTTTTACAGGTGGTATCATCTCCTGAGGTGGGGCTGCATAATTTCTTATTCAGTAAAGAGCAAAACTACAGTGGGATTAAGTGATAATAAATTGAAGAACAGATAAAATTTCACACTACTGTTTAACAAAGGGGATGTGAATTGCCTTATTTTTTTTACTAGATTCCCTCATTTTAACATACAGTATGTTGCATATCAAGATTAAAATGATGTACAGTATATTAGCAAGCTCATCTAATGAAATGCTGTCAGTCATGATATTTTAGTGTTGGTAAAAGTGGGTTTTCTGCTTCTCTGTGATTTTGGAATGTGAAATCAGCTTAACAGAACCTTTATGTTATCGGCGCTGACAGCCAGTACTTTGGAACCGTGTTCATTAGTGCTAAATTTGGGTCTATTTGCAGCTTGTCTTTTGCTTCCGGTACATTGTTTACTGTTTCAGGAAAGTCTTCCCAATACGTTATACTAGTTCCTATCCTCTGGCTTCTGCTCAGCGCAGAACAAGTCAGGTCAGGCACACCGAGTTCCAACTCCTGTCTCTAAGGACCAGTTGAAGCTGTACAATGGTGTACTGCTACTACCTGGAAGTTTTAGGCCACAGTGTAAATAACACATACAGATACTGTGGGAAGAGAGGATTCAGCAGTAGCGTTAAGCCCACTACTTGCCCATGCCTTCAGGGAAGTGAGGAACAGATCTTCTGCTGACAGTGCCAGTGAATGCAGCACTGTATCAATGAACTGTCTTACTGCAATTTGTCCAATCTCTCTACTTGTAGTATCTTTGTTTTCACACCTTCAGTGGCTATAACTGGTGGAGAATAAGGGTAGAAATAATACTTGCGCTTTCAATCATGACCTATGAGACGTAGTCTGAGACATAGTCCAGTTTAGTGGCAAAGTATATTTTGGAGTGCTGTGTGGATGGAAACAGTAAGCAGATACAAAATTCTTGTGAACAGGTGTGATAGATGAGTAAATAGGAGTGGCACGACTCAGACCTACACTTCTGAGTTCCTAGTCTGCCTGTATATCTAGCAGGGAACACCAGCAGCAAGCAATAGTGCATTCACAGCAACTCAAGCTTGGAGATCATGGTGAGGCTTTTCACCTAACCCAAGGGATGGCACCAGTTGGGGTAAGAGGTTGTTCCTAAAGACTACTGGTGTTAAGCACTACTTTAGGTCACTGTCCTGAGGTGGAGAATAAGGGTAGCAATAATACTTGAGCTTTCAAGCATGACCTGTGAGAAAATAGTTCATCATGGCAAGAAACTGTTGCTGTTCCACTATAAACAGTTGGCCTTTACTCACCATCTTGCTATGATCCAGTCCATCTGTTCTGTTTTACTCACGAGTGGAAGTTGAACAATTTCACATAAAATGGTCCATATCATTACTGCAAATTCCATTTGTGCATGTGTAAATGTCTGTTTTTACAATACCTCAGAAAAGTTTGCCAGGATTTTGCTGAGGGAATAGGAGAGGAAGACTTAACAGTAAAAGACTGTCTACTAGTTGGGAAAGAGATGTGTGACCACCTCACCTGACAGAGCTCATGCTTGTGTAGCCAGAATGAGTGGATGTGTACCTCTAGTAGTGACATGGCTAAAGGTAGGAACAAGGACAGGCAACGGAAAGATAGGATATTGAAAGAGAAATGAAAGGAGAGTTGTGGTTTTAGTCAAGAGTATGGCTATATAATTATAGATCTGCTTTACGCTTGGCTAAAAGCAATGTACCTTTCCGTGACTTCAGACTGAGATGTTCATCACTACAGCAATCCATAAGTCATATTTAGGATCCCTTCTTGTTAGCTAAAGTCCAAGTGCTAATAAACCTATGCTTGCTCTGATAGATTAAAAGATAAAAGATGTCAGTGAGGAAATGCCCAGAGCTGGTGAAATTAGAGGTGAAATTAGTGAAAGAAGAGATGAAGCTGAGGAGGATCTTTTATTCAGTTGGCATTTAAACTTCTCATTCAGAGGAGATGGCCCACTCAAAGAAGAGACACTTGGAGGAGTATTCTTATGGTTCTACAGGAAATATGGCTGGTATTATTTTTCTTCTACAGTCTTTGAACTTTTTAAAGTGCTCGGTCTTTCGAGCAGAGGTACACGATGGACCCGTTTGTGCTGAACTGCTGTGATCCAGTAATTTGGTTCGGATGAGATCTGAGTAGGTGGGCTGTTTGAATGTACGATAGATCATCTTAATTATTCTAAACCTTTTGATCTTTGTCTATCTACAGTTCATAGAAATGGCATTAAACACTTCTAGTTCTGATGTTCTGGAAGAGTGGTTCTTAGCAGTACTATTCAAAGCTTTGTATTGCTTAATGGAGATGTCTGTAACTCCCAGTGAAACACTGAACTGTGTATACATGCAAATTGGAAATACTGAATAAAGAAAGGTTTTCAAACACAACTGATGACTGTATGTTCCTAAGTATTCATTTTGTGAAACTAATAAGAGAGCTTTTCTATCTTGATCACCTTATCTTTATGAAGGTTTATATAGATAACTTTGGAATATCATCAATGCGTGAAGGAGTAGTTCAGAGCTTTGTAGCTTGAAAATTTCCAGAAGATGGTTTTGCACAGGCACTTTAAGTCTTGCTCTGCATGTTGGAAGCAATAGGCTCTCTCAGCTTGTTAGATTAGACCAGTTTGGCTGTACAGAGCTGTGAGCCCATCAGAGCTCTGGACTCTGATCGTGTTCTGCACCCCAAATGCTTCTTCAGTCTGCATAGCACAAACACACCACTTCCAGGATTTATTTTAAAACCATGACACTTGCTGAGACAACGGTGAGTCTGCTGCTGGGATTACCATCTGAAGAAGGGAGACTATACCAGGAGATGAAGTCGGACTGCTAAGGAGCTGGGAAGAGATGCTGCCAGACAACAGTGTCCCTCAACAGAGAGCTAAATGTCAAGGGATGAGAAGTAGACTGTGTGAGTAATTTGGGCTGGCAATTGTGTCCTACTCTGATGATTTTCAAAACAAAGCAGCAAGAGGGAAGGAATGAACAATAAGTTGGGTGAATTTACATTGTATAGGGATTGCACACTCAGAACTTCTACAATATATTTTACCTACCTGTGGGTCAAATCTTGAATTAGAAACTACATAGGAAGGAGGAGTCAATCTATTATTTTTAAACCATGACAATTTACCCTTTGCTTGGGATCCTGCCTTAGTTCTGAAAGTCGTTGACTTTCTCATACCTTAAATAGGTCTCAAAAATTTCCATTAACAGCAGTGAAAATTGGTGCTGGTGGTTTCCCAATGCACTAGTATTATATAGGCACTGAATTTATCCATTTGTAAAGTTGGTAAGTCAGTAAAGCATAAGCTGGTGTTGACTTCACTGTTGAAATGTAATTTCTGAGATGCAAAGCCTGTGACTAGTTCCATATATGTATCTAGACAGATGCAGGTACAGAGATATGTCAGGACAGGTCAAATTTTAATGACATTTTGCACGTATGTTCCTCCATCTTAGTCCCTTGCCCTTCTGCAAATCTTATTTGTGAAGAATTTATGCTAAAAGTTCTCTGATAAAAGAGAAGTTGCTAATTTTATAGTGGTCCCGAAAGCTATGCTTTTTATGCATTACTGGAAGAAGTTACACCAAAAATGTTTTTTATATTCATGAGTTGACGTAAACACTTCTTATTCTTGTACAATTTAATCTGATGGCTACCTTTCTATCAAAGTTAAGACAGAGAGAATGGGACTAAAGGAAGCCAAATTCTCTGTTACGCAGAGAACAAGCAGGAACAGAATGCTATCACTGTACTATGATGCTTTGCTTCACGTGACATCCATTTCTGTGTTGAGAAGAACATCAGCAAAAAATAATTCAAGCCGTGGTATTTCATTCAAGTCTCACGATCTTTCTACAAGAGTTTTTTTTGGATGGAAGCTGCTTCAACCTGCGCAGTATTACATTGTGAAACTCTCCTTGTTTTCTGGTCGTTTGTCACAAGAGGGAGTTGGAGTTCTTTGCATTTCAGAAAAGCTGATATTCTGCTGTAACTAGGAGAGGGTGGTTTGGTTGGGGGCTTTTGGGTTTTTTTTTTAGTATAAAAGATATCCTTTTTATTAAGGGCTTATTGTTGGATTGTACTGTTTTTAAATAATGGAATATAAAATTGTTGAAAAGCTTAGATGAAAACAATGAGTTCATAAGGAAACGATTGTTCTGTGCTGGTTTTTATTTTGTGTTTCAATGACATCTATATAATTGTAAAAAGTGTGATGCGAAAAGCATTCTTGGGCATGGTCATACAGTCAGGTAGTGAAATTCATAAAATAGGAATTGGGAGGAAATCTCAGGGAGAATCTTCTTTTCTTCAGGGAACAGTCACAAGGTCAATCCAAGTCATCAGCTAACCAAGCTAAAGTAAATGAAATAATTTATCCACTTCAGACATTATTCTGAATGTCTGAAGCCATTGGTATATGCTGGTATTTGTAGGATGCCAGCATCCTATGTAAAAACTCTCCTCTTGTTTTGTGGTAAAGTGACAAATATCATTGCCCTATTTCAGAATGAAAGAAAGATAATGCAGAAATTCTGTTTCTGTCTGTGGGGAAATCTGAACCTCCTCCTAATTCTGGGAAGAATTTAGTCATTTCTCTTTGAAGTATTTGTTTATATTCCCTTAATTCTTGGAAAAAAAATTTCACTCATATCTGCATTAGCCACATTCTGTGTTTCTATTGTGTTGTACAGTCTATATTAACTGCCTGTAAGCATCCTGAGGGTTGAACCTTTTTCTAGAGAAGTTCACCATGCAGCAATAAACTGGTTTCATATCTTGCATGTCTGGCAACAATCCAAGATTTTTAAAATATCAGCAATGCTCCTGGAAGATCTCTCACGCAGCTGAGTGGCTTTGCATGGCTGTGGCAGAGACTTTTTCATTTTTTGCCTTTACATTTCCAATCTGCGATAATATTACATGAATTTCTTAGAATTAAAGTATAGAATACAAAAAAATGCAGTATTTTTAGGAGAGAAATGGTTTTCAGGGTAACAGAACATATACTTTGAGAAAAAACTGCTTTAATGAATGCAAAGTCAGGAAGAATACTTTTTAAACATTTTTAACACACATAAAAACATACAGTCAGGAGACTATATGCATTCCTTGTGAGGAACAGGCCCATTTTTATTCCTGAAAGAGGACACAGCTTTTCCTGTTTAGCTTTGTTCAGTTTGCTTCAATATTCTGTTGAAAATCCAAGCCATAAACGTAGAAAAAAAAAGAGGGGAAAAAAAAAAAAAAGAATAAAAGACAAAATCACTTGGGCATTGCACTGGTGAAAAAAATATCTTACACTTAAGTGGGTTTTGTCTTAGAATTACTGAAGAATTAAAGGAGGATTATATCCTCACTTTTCTACTGTTGTTACTGAGTACAGCCAAGTTCACAAATCAAATGCAGGGCATCGTAAAAACTTGCCACAATGTGAGCTACAATTTGCTTTCTATCTACTCTTGGGAACTTTGAACAAAGGATAGCACCAGTTTCATTACCCTTCCCATTTGCATTTTCCCACACTTTTCTTCTTCCCACACTTAAATTAATCTCTATAGTCCTTGCTCATGATCATCATAGTGATTTCTTTTTAAAATATGACACATTTTTGAACTCAGATATGATGCAGATTCATGACTGGAGTATTTATGAGATATTGTCATTAATTCTATCCTGTTCCTGTCAGTAACATTAGAACTTTTTCTCTCTTTCCTTTTTTTGAAGTCAGAAGTGATTTTCATTAGATTTGCAATAGATTCTCCTCTTAAGAATTTTTTTTTTGTTTTTTGGTTTTTTTTCTCAATAGTAGGTTATTTTTAGAATGCAGCTCGAGCATGCACATTTTCTTCAGCACTACTTTCTTGTGACCAAGAATTCAAAATGCAAGGGTGGACGCTGCCTGTCCCTGAATTGTAGGCTGCACCCTATTTAGCTCCTCCCAGCTTGTTATTTATTCTGACCTGGTCCCCAGCTGAAAGATGTGAAGATGACTAACAAAACCTTATTATTTTGGCAGGGATTACTATCTTTAGGAACAAGGCAGGTAGACACAAAAGTAAAAAAAAATATTTTTTAAAAAATTTCTGTTTGAAACATCAGGTAGAGACTTTGTATCTTTCACTTTGCTGAATAAGAAATTCCTAATCCATTGTTATATGTGATAGTGTTTCAGATTTCATGCAGGTTTTTAAACCAGCTGATAATAGAGAAGGTTCTTTTAGGTCACAGTCTTCCCATCATAAACTCTTTGTGCTGTTCTTCAGCTGTTCAAATAAACACACCTCTGCTTCTTGCCTTCCTGCTGAGAAATTAGTGCATGAGCCCAAAGAAGCAGGTGTCACATGCACCAAGCACAACAGCATTTTGTTTGGAAGACTCTTGTCTGTTAGTTTTACTTGCTTCTTTAATACTGAAATTATTGAGTTTTAAACAACTTACAACAGTGAAAGGTAACAGGGCAATTTACTATATTTGTACATCTTTTTAGACAATTGTATTGGTCCAGTGTACAATTATTGCTCTGTTGACCCTGCTGTGAACAGGAGGTTGTCCTACACAACAACTTTATTATGACTTTATTATTCATGCTTGTAACAGTTACTCTATGATATGCATAGTCCATTTCTCTTGGACAGGTAAGCCTGATAAAAGACTGGATTGTGCAGTTACATTGTTTTCATGTTGCCTTTTGTTGGTCTGCATTACAGGCAGAGCTCCTCTTGCATCGTGGAATCCTGGTAATCTCAAGTGAAATTTGCAAACAACCCGAGCAATGAACCAAACAGAGTGATAGTGGCACCACGACGTGTTCAGCTCTGGAATACCAAAATCCAATCAATTTGTACGGACACCAAAGCTATGTTATCCTGTAGTGAGAGCAATCAAAACTGTTTTGGAATATAATACAAATAGCACAAGCTATACTGTGAATTTGAGAAAGTCCATTTAAAGACTCACAGAGAAAAGCTTAGTTTTCTCAGAAGCACAGAGCTAGAAACTAACTCGATTTATAGCTGAAATCATTGTTGAACCATTGTCAATAATGAGTATTTTCTCATACACAAGACATCAGACAAAACAAACCAAGTTTTATTGTATCCTGCTTTGTTAAATAAACCTCTTTCCTCATTTTCAGCACAGCTAAGATGCTATTGTAATGGCTAAAATATTTTTCTGAAGTAAAAATGCATTCAGGAGGAAAAGTGAAAATGATCTCTGCAATACATTTGCATTTTAAAATTAATAAAGAAAAATCAGCAAGCAAAGTTCACAATTGTTAGCGTAAAACTTTTTATATTGCTATTCCTCTGACCTAAAAGAATAGTTAAAAAATGGTGAATTTTCTCTGTGAAAAATGTTATAGAAATCGGACACTTCAGAAAATTTTTGTTGGGGCAAAAAAGTCAATCAAGCTTTCTGTGCCAATACTTTGTATTACTGGTAATAAAAATTAATATTTTCTGAAGATGGGCACTTGATAAAAATTTTCTGACCAGCTTTAGTTCCAATTATTTTATTTGGTAATACCTGTGTTACTGCAAAATGATTCTCTACGTAAAGAATGGGACACTCAAGAGCAGTTTGTCTGTTGACCTTTATTAGCTGTGGGAAAGTCAATTTTTCACTATTCTGTTTTGCAAATGGAATAAATGTTGTAAGCACTATGGTTTCTATAATTAAGTGTACCTTCACTGGCTTTTTTTCAATTAGTTCTATTTTTCTATTATAAGGGTGTTCTTTCCAGTATTCTGTTCCCGTGGGAAGTTTTATTTATCGGCCTTATCTGATGCCTTGTTATGAAAATGTATACCCAACTCTTTGCTAAGTTAGCTGCTTATTCAGTATCAAATATCACCATCTGTTCTCATTATCTGACAAAAATACAGATGATCAGGCTAGAGGTGCCTTAACATAGGTGTGAGTGTAAAGTTCAGATGTTAGATACACTGGCATAAGCCATATCTTCCTTCCTACCATAGAATTTGAGTGAGAAAAGGATTAGAGGTGCTGCTTCTGTAGTCTGTTCCTGTTTCGTTGGGAAGGCACGCCCTCAGAATGGGGGAAGCAAATGTCTTTCTCCTGAATGCAGACTTGAGTGCTGTGATATCTTTATTTGATCTATAGAACAGTTTGCTTTCTGCAAACATTGGCTATACAGACACTGTGGGGCACAGTGAGAAAGGAGTTAAAATCCAGGAGAGGAGCCTCTGGGGCTGCTGAGATTTACTTTTAGTTAGCAGCTGAGCTTTGTGTGGTGCCATAAATCAGGTAGCCATAAAAAGAAAAATCGTTGCACAATTCAGAAGGAAGTGGAATATGATAAACTCCTGTTTACAGCCTGAGTGACTTCCTTTCAAGCCTCCTCCTTCTTTAGGAAACAGAAAAATCACCCTAGGCTACTTGATAAATTAATGGCTATTCAATATATATTGATTCCTGTTGTGACGGAACAGAGACACTTTAACTGGGGACTCTGGGGTTCATTGTGCTCGGCCTGTCCAAATGCATGTTGAAAATGCTGGGCTGGCTCTAAAGGTTTTGCATTTTAATTACCAGACAGAGAAAGGAAAAGGCTTTCTCCTTGCCTACTCCTCCAACTGTAGGATATTTGATGCTAGTCTGTAATTGTGGCTAAGGAAGCTTCTGCAAGATGCTTTTCTTGATGGGGATTTCTTGATGGATTTTCAGTAAACTTGTATATAGTTGCTCTGCTTTATTAAAATGCTGGGACCCAACACTGCTTTTAAATCAAGGTGTAAAGCACTACAGTGAAGGTGGGCTGTAATCTTCAGTTTGACTGAGTACTGTCATTCTTATAAGCTAAATTGATATAGTGTGTTCATCACTGAGGTACAGCTTAACTGATGTCTATGGATGGTGTTCCATGGTATTACCGTAGTGTTTAGGAACCCGGTTCTTGGGCCCCACACCCTTTGTGACACACAAGGGAACACAGGATGCAAGAGATGGGCTCTGCTTTAGAAACTTTGTAGCCTACGTGTAAGAGAAGAAAAACGGACAGATGAGGAGGGAATTAAATGGTCAAGATGACAGATTAAAAAAATCCTATAATAGTATATACAAAGAAACTCTTGAACCCTAGAGTGTTTTTTATCCCATTTTCCCAGGAACAGAAAACAGAAAACTGTTACACTTAAGCATTTCGGTGAAACAAATAACTTATTTTAAAAATCCAGTCACTTAAACAGTTTCTCATTGCCAGCCATCAATAGCCTGGATGACTCCATGTGATTTCTTACCAGTTTAGTGTTCTCTGTTAAACTACAACTTGAGTGAAAATGAAGGAAGGAGCAGAGTTTTTTATTGAGTTTGCTGCTTAGTCTTCAAATCGTGAAGCCAGACCTCTGCCTAATACTAGGAAAGGATGTGAGAAGTGTTCAGTGTTTTAATCTATGTACTCTCCACAGAGAATACACTTTTTCAGTCCACCCAAACTGCTATGCCTGCCTCTGTAACTTGATTCTGACAGTGATTCTGACTAATATAAGCACATCAAATTTTCCTTTATTAATAGTGCCCAGTTTTAGATGTGATCATAAAATACACATCTTCGTTTGTAGCTTGGATTTTAGAAATCTCCATAGACCAATTGAGGAAGTGTAAAGAGACCAACCCGAAATGTCCTGGGAGAATTTCCAAAAAAAGCAAAGCAGCAAGAAATAGAAATCAAAATAACATCTTTAATTTTCTCTGCCCTAAATTCTTAGAACACAACTACTGTTTCAACTTCCTTGCAAAATCACACTATTATCATTTTGATATTTTGAAGCTACTGTAGACCGAGACATGTTTCAGGCTGTACCTAGGGTTTCTCTCTGTTCCTGCCTCTTCATCTCCTGTCCCCCAACACTTTTAATACTGAGCACCTATTTGAGCTTACCTAGAGAACGGGCCTCACGGCTGAGAAAGGAAATACAGACAGACAGCCAGAGCCTCCACTTTCCTTTCTTTCCTTCCCTTCCCAGTTCTTAAGAGGACTGTGACCTATGCAGAATGGACTGGATAGGGCTTGGTACTCCTCTCTCTGTTGCTGCCATAATGTGGCCTGCTTTACCTTCAAACAGCGTTCATGGTTCTGGCCTGTTAAGTCTTGTTTCAGGCAGTATTCCAAAAATTAGGTTGCAAGACATAATCTAAGATGAAAAGTGTTCACGAGGGATTGAGCAGAATGCTTACTTATAAATTTTGGGAATGGGTTCCTTAACTCTTATCATGGTATTTTGAATAAATCTTCTACAGTTATGAGACTTCTGAGACATCAAACCATCACAAATCATGGTAGCACAAGATATCCAGAATAATAAAATTAATAGGTCCTATAGCTGCCTTCTCTGTTGGGTAGAGATAATCAGTTTTTACTGATGGAAAAGTTGGTCCCTGATGGAATTTTGCTCTGTCACTGCTACAATTCTGGTCCTAGTGAATTTTTTTCTGATTATTCAAAACATTAAAAAGTTAGAATTTAAAACCTGGCATCATAATGTCCCACTATAAGCAAAATTTCCTAATTCTGTGCCTGTTAAGTGATTCTGTTGCATTTTGTGGGATTAGTCATGTTATTTACAGCTTGATGTGCATTTAAGTGATTTACTGAAGACTAGGCAATGTATTCTATAATCTTAGAATTATAGCATCTTTATTATAATACTGTTGCAGGTGAATATATGTGGGTAGAGAATAGGGAATTACAGACTCCTGTAATGAGTATTTAGAAGACTAACCTTAATAAAATAATTCATCAACAACACACTTGTTGATAATGATTAATTCTTATGCTTTATTAATCATACCAAATTGTTGGTTTATAACATTTATATTAGTACTGAGTGTGTAAACAGAGATGATGCCATTTAGTTAGGACTGATGATGAAATCCTCGGTGGTTTTTAGTCTCTGAGATTAAGGTGATCAATTTGTTCTTCTCTTATTTTCCCTTGACTGTGTGTGATGTTCTTATGCTGCTGCCCGCTCCCTCCCAAAAGGGGTGTCTTAGTGCTGCTTCTCTTGGTTTT
>JAOXNG010000064.1:24403674-24419504 GCA_028566535.1 Scolopax minor
AGGGTAGATGTTGGACTCGATGATCCCTGACGGTCTTTTCCAACTGAAATGATTCTATGATTCTATAAGAGGCTGTTGCTGAAACAGTTAAGTCTGTTGGGGCAATGTGTGGTAAGGTGCCCTTAGGCACTGAGAATGCTGGGAAATCATTGGCAACAGCTTTCCTGCAATGAAAAGAGCACACATACAAGGATTCATGTGCAGATTAATTTGCCCAATCTCTGCTGATTAAATATTTCCTCACTAAACCTCACAGAAACCCATCTGTTTTTCTGGAAGTCCTTAAATATTACCAGTTTACTTGAAAATTGCCAGTAAGCTTGTTTCTCATCTATATGCTAGTTTCTAGAAGTAAGAGATTTTACTGGTAGTTTAGAAGTGCTAAATCCAATCTATTTCTCCAAGGTTTCTTAGCTTGCATATTTTAAAACCAGAGATAGCAGATAACATTTTATGTTTAAATTGTTAGTGCAAAGAAATACAGAAGACAATCAAAGTAGTTAGAAATGAGTTAGTAAATAAAAAATTCTGATTTCACTTTTTTCATAGGGAAAAAAAAAGCACTTATGACACTTTGACATAGATTGAGACTTAAAATACAATGGAATTCTTTCCATTCCTTTTACAGAACCTCGGCAGTAATGTAGGTTTCTTAGATTCATATTTAGCTTTGGAGAATGAGTATTTAACTTCTCAAGGTGGAATAAATTCAGTGAGTGAGCTGGACAGAGGGGTCTTGCTTTCCCCAATCTCCCCACCAGGTATAGTTCTCTGATAAGGGACTGAAGAAGGAAGAAGTTACCCAGCAACAGAGCATCATCACACACTAAGCCCTGCCTCACATAAGAATTTTACAGTTTTCCAAAGGTCCAGCAGAGCTATTGGGACATTCCCATGTGAACCCTGACCAGGTGGGGTGAGCCCAGAATCAGAGCTGGGGAATGGCTGGGGTAGGCAGAGAAAGAAGAAAAGTGTCTATGCACTGATGTCACTGGTGAGGAGATAAGAAAATTGAGCTAAATGTTTGGGATGGGGCACTAAAGCTTTTGTTCATGTGTTCTGTCACAACAAAGCAAGATTTTTCCACATATCAGTGCTGTATGTGTGTGCAGTGGTATAAAAATTTTAGCATAACATTATTTGACAAGCTGATATAATTGTTTTACATATTTTTTAAAATAGAGATTGGGGTGTTTCAGTGAGTTCTTCATACATTATCAAAACCTGACAAATTATTTCCCCTACATTCCCTTCTCCTTCAAGTTCTGCAGCAGTAAAAATCAGTAAAAAGAAGCCTTGAAAAAAACTTGTGTGTAATTTTGCCTACCTCATGTTAGAACTAAGTCTTGCTTTTTAAGAAGGAAGCTTCTACAAGTAAATTCTCACTTAAAACTTAGCCCAAAACTTTTCAGATAAAGGTGCAGCCACTTTTGCTTTTCTGTCTAGATGACTGTGTATTTCCACAAATGGTAAGAGTAGTGCTATTATCATTAGTATTTCTCATAAAATTCTTGAGAATTCTTGAGATGCAACAGCGAGGAGTGTGGTCACATAGCAGTGAAAAGGTGAGGAAGAGCTCAGAAACAGTAAATTAATCTATTAATCTTGCTTTTTAGGGAGATGAACCTTTGAGTATTGAACTTACACATTCCAATAGTACTGTTTGTGTGAAGACATACTAACCTTGAGAGATGGGATTAAAAACTTATCATTCCTCAGCCTTTTCTGTTTGGAGAAAAACAATATGCAAAACCTCTCTTGTGTAATTTGCCACAGTGGTTTTCATGTCTAGCCAAATTAAAAGTAGGGTAAGCTTTGAAGTTTTTGTACTACCTCTATTTCTTCACATTTTGTTTGCTCGCATGCGTGGGAATGTGTGCAGTATGTTTTTGGTACGCTTTTTGTGGAACACCAATTACCTGCATAGAATAAAAAGCAGTAAAGACTAAAAAGGTCGTAACAGCAGAGTGCTGTAGCACTACTCCTTTTCTTTATGTTTTTTTTTTTTATATAGTGTGGTCCTAAGCATAACATTTTTAATAATGGGGTCCTAAGACAAGGGTATAATTCTAAGAACCTGTGCAGAAGAGCATTGCAGATGGGCTTCTTTTTTACTCCCTGACTCCAACAGTAGTTGCTGTTTTTTGGAAAGTTTGTGTCAGGCCAAGTACTAGTTTGTTTTATTCTTTTCCTTTTTGTCTGTTTTTAAGGTAGCTCTTAATTTAAGAGGTTAACTCTAGCACAAGTAACTTGTATTGATGGAAAAGAGAATATTGCAGTTCTGGAGAACTGTGCGAAATGAGCTGTGTCCCTGATGACAAGGAACTTTTAAGAAATGTAGTACATTAAAAATAACTTCCTGGCAGATCAGAGATTCTGTAGAATATAGTCCTGTGGGAGCTCTTGGTTTTTAATTTCTAACTATTGGAACTGCATCTGTCAGTGTAGTATAAGTGGTCCTATTCTAAAGGCTTTAAACAAAAACGTCATTGAAACAGTGAGTTGCAGACCTGACACTTGACAGAATATCTTGAATAAGAGCTGTATGACTCGAATAGGTTTGAACAATTTATGAGTCGAACTACCAAAGCAACAATATATCTCCCTGAAGACTGTTGAGAGTAGCTTAATACTCATCCCAGAGTTATAAACCTTTATGATTATCAAGTTATTTTGATGTTTATAGCTGTTGGAGTGAATCTACTCCTTTTAAGCTTTGTCATTTTCATTTATATCATCTTGTTCATCACAGCTGAGTCAAAGGTTTATCCATTTATATGCATTGCCAGCCAGTTATGTCACTTTCTAGACACAGCTGAAGTTTTCCTGTTATGTTAGCAGCCATGTCAATGATGACAGATGTCATCTTTTCCATATTCATTTTGAGATCATATGATCACAGAGTCTAATTTTCTTAAGGAATATTTGACTGCAACAAGTTTCAGATTGACCCGAATACTATTTTATTCTATTCTTCCTCTCAGCTTTATTTTCTCAAGCTAGCTGGGTAAGAGTTATTACAGTTGTAATTAGACCATCATAAATCATGTCCTATCATTTATATTACCTCATAAATACTTGACAGAAAACATAAGGTTAGACAGTCATGGAGCAGTGAGGGCTGGCTGCTCCAAAGAGAAGGTGAGCTGGGAGCTGAGCATGGTAACGCAGACCCCATTGAGGTAAGTCAGGCAGCTCCAGGGAGGGGAACCAGGCTCAGACATGAGCTGGGCTGCATCACAGCAGGAGGTGTAGCTCAGGTGAAGGGAAAAACTTAAAAAGCAGCTCCCAAGGGAAGAGGGTTTGACCCTGGGCTGTAGTGCTGCCCGGGAGGCTCTCCGTGTGGTCAGTGAAGGAAGAGGACAGCTTGCAGCTGCACTCTCTGGCTGGCCCTGAGCCCAGACAGACAAGCCTCCAGGATGGGGGGATGCTCTTAGGGCTCTTGCATATACTTTGCAGTCTTTAAACTTTTAAGAATTATTGAACACTTGTATATTTACTTTTTCCTTTCTCTAGTAAGATTTCTAAATCCATATTTAGAATCTTGATTTTTTCAGACTACTGGAGGCTGAAGATTGTTGACAGAATCCCATGGGTGTTACGAATGTTTCTGGGAGCTAAAGACTTATTTTCTTCTCTGTTTTACCTCTTCCAAGTTTATTGTTATTATTTTGCTGTTGCACCAGTACTTGAAGCATTGTCATCTGGGGGGTATGACCCATGCCAAATGACATGTAAATTATCTTCTGTTTACTCTGTGTCATTCCATTTTATTGATAATTAAGTAGTGGCATCTGTGGGAAATGTCACCAGCTGTGCAGGGTGACCAAGCCATAATGCAGGACTTTTTTTCTCTCCTATCTTCTGTCTGGTTCCATGAGAGGCCTTTCTTGTGGCAAGGCTGTCTTAAAAGTTTTGCGATCACAGTTCCCCTTGCTTCTGGTCTGCCAGCACAATTGTATATGTAAAACTTTGCAAGCTGAATGTTTGAATTAAATCAGGTGAAAGCACACATAAGGAAGAGGGCTTTATTTTTTTAACCCTTTAGTTTAGGCTTTTAATTGTTCTAGTTGTTCTGGCATAAATTTGAAGGGGAAACAAAATGGGGTGAATATAGGAAGGCTCTCAGCATCAGGGAAGGCCACTGAAGTAGCATTTCTGCTATCATCTACCTGCGGGGTGCATGAGTCTTTAATCTTAAAGCACTTTGTGCTAGTGCCAGTTTAGGGGATTCTCTTCATCTTCCAACGCTGCCGTTACTGCTTCCCCTGTTACACAGTGTGCCAGAGCTTCCATTGAAGTGAACTGGCTTAAAGGGAGCATGGGGTGTGTGGAGAGCAGGAATACCTTGTGATGATTTTCCCACTATTTCCTCTTGTGAGGAATGCACCAAATTAACCATGGAAGCATTTACTGTATGCTGCAGATGGGAATACTGTGTTAGATCCCAGTTATAGTTTCTTAGTAATATTTCTGATGTGAGAAAAATGTCTGCTTAGAAGAAATATGAAGAATCTATCAAAGCTTTATGGGTTTGGTCTCATAGGTCTTTTTTGATGGTCAATTTAAAATGTAGCTGATCATTTAGTGGAGAGAAAGATGAAATAAATATTTAGTGGGAATGTCAAGGTTTTTCTGGAAAGAATAATGGTCAGTCCGATACATATTTCGAAATTTTCTTCCAGAGTCATAGAATCATAGATGGATGTGATGATATTGGTGCATGTGATTCAGTTTGTGCTGTGCTATACTCACTGTGACATGAAGGCAAGAAGTAAAATGTGACCAATATTTGAATACCTAAACTTTGGAAACACCTTTCATGTAGACATTTAAAGAAGAAAAATTGAACCTTTTGCATTCTGATGATTTTAGGAAATTTGGTGTCACTGCTTAAGCTCTTATAGGATATTAGTCCTCTCCAAAAATCTAGTTCAAGACAGCAAGGTTACAGTAAAAGGAGCAGCTGTCAAAGCATGTGCAACAGAAGGGCTTAGAAACAGAAGAACTTAGCTTTTTAAATCTTTTTGGTTTTATGTAGTCTGATGTGTTAAAAATGACTGGTCCCACATTGCTTACAGAATTAAGCAGTGGAATAATTAAAAACTCACATTTCTCTTCCCTGCTGGTTTAAGCCTTTCCCACAACGATTGGTATTTGCTTTAACTATAGAACTGAAGTGTTAAAACAGTTTTAAATCTCCCACCTGTCATTCTTATTTTTTTCTCCAACATTGCATACATATTTCTTTCTTTCTTGATACAAACACTGTAAACCTTCTGGATTATATTTCTCCTTGTGAAAAATAAAGCTAGTAAATATGAGATTATATTTCTTGTTCAAAATAAGACAGAAGCATATCCTACCACAGAATAACAACAAATGCACCGTATTTTAATAGTGCCATATGCTGTATGTTAAGAAACTGATTTGTCAACCCTTTAAGATTCTTTAAAAAAAGGGTGTTTGGAAGCTCTTAGTAATTCAGTGCATGACACTTGTACAATTCTGTCAGTCCTAGTATCTTCATAAACAGTTTTATGACCATAAGGATGAGATGAATGGGGATTTATTCCTGCAGTTCTAAGTTCCTTTGCTATTGTTGGCTCCCAGCCAGAGCAGCATGGAGTAAACATGAAGGATTTATCTCCTTATCCCAAGCATTTGATCATAGTGGCTCCAAACTGTGGCTAGCAAGCAATTTGATGACCCACTCGAATTCTTAAACTTGTATGCAGTGACCTATGCCATTCTGAATGGAGCAGCACTACGGATTTACTTTGACTTACTGTGTTGGAGAGGGTGATTACTGCCTGTTAATTTTACTTTGACCTTATCTAAAAATTTTAAAAGGTCAAAATACAACAATGTCTATTACAGTAAAGCAATCTATTTCAGGTTGCTACCTCATGCACAACCTTTGTGTTAATGTATCACAAAAATTATTTGTCTTACCAAAAAGATTAGCTAGCTTTATATTTTTCAGCTCTTGTGTGGTATTTTTAGAGCCTAAGCATTACATAAAAGCATAAGAGAAAATGAATCTAAGAATGATCTCTGCAACTCTATCATGAATCAATGCTGGTAAAGTTTTTAAGATATTTGCTTAACAGTTCAGTTTTAATCCCACGGGTGTAATCTTCAAAACGGTCTGTTGAAGTTTCCTTGCCTAGTCCCCTAACTATAGATTCAAAAGTGATGAACTGCTTTTCTGTCTCTCTACGTGGATGGAACTTAGAGTATCCAAAGCGCGTGAACATCATAAAAAGCACCCTAAAATATCATTGATGATCTATTAGATTATTTTATCCTAGAGTTTTGAGAATGTATGGTATTCAAAGATAATTTTAATGTAGATTTCCCACATAGAATGTTTATCTCCTCTTTTTGAACCATTGGTTATTGGAATTAGGGCAAGTTAATATATATATATATATCTATATATATATATCTATATATATATATCTGTATCTCAAACTGTGCAGCCAGTTAGAAGGACTGCTGTTAGAAAAAAATTTCAAAAGTAATTTCCTTCTTGCCCTTATCTTAAGTATCATTTGCTACTGGCAAAATTGCTATTAGCAAAACTACCTACTAGTGTTTGCTATTGCCAGTTCTTCCAAGTTTCATCTTGGGGCTAAAATGACAAAGAAAAGGTAAAACACATCCAAAAATGAATTCTTGAAAAAGTCACTAATTACAGGATATTGGAAAAACTTCTGTCACCCCCGAAACTAGATCCCTTTTTTCTCATCACTGATAGTCTTAAACAAATCAATCTAATTTTTATCTTCACTTAAATGAAAACTTGGGAAATTTTTACAAGTTCAGTTCTTGAATTGTCATTACTTGAACTTGGGCCATGTTTTCTCCCCGTGTGTTCTTGATATCTAGGCAAGTCCAGCTGTTAAGTAGACAGACACTATTGTGGTTCTGTGTTAATTGTCCAATATGTTCTATTTTTTTTTTTTTTTTAATTTTTGAGAATGTGTTTTTCTCAAGTGTAAATATACAGGACTTCAAAGAGTCACACTTCCAAAAAATAAGATAACTTAGCAAAAGACAGGAATCTATTATATACATTAATCTGCTCAACAAATAAAATATTGTATTTTTCATATCTTGTAAGTTGAGGTAATCTCCTGAGTTGGTATTGACTCATTCAGTGAACCTTGGGTAACCTTCTCTCTTAATTAACTTTTAGAAAGCATGTAAGTGTAAGCCTAAAGATTAATTTTTATTTCTGTGTGTACTTTACTGTCTGCCAGAAGAAACATTTAATTTCCTGGTGATGGGAAGTCCTCTTTGAGGAAAGAATCCCATTCTTTCTGCTGTTATTATGAGTTCCAATACTTAATTGCTTTCTTGATGTACAAACAAGAGATCTCTGTGAATTTGAATGAAATAAACACATACAGCAAATATTGTTGATCACCAGCTTGTATTCTTAACACAAATGTAGTGATTTATACTGAAATGTGAATGGCTTTGCTAGAATTTTAAAAACGCTGTTTTGAAGAGCTATAAATGCCTGCTGCACTTCCAAAATAGATAAACCATCTCAAACGTGTGTGCAAGTTTAAATGTCTCATGGCTTCCAAAGAGCAAATTGCTGTTTGTCAGTAGGTGTCAAATGTCTCTGGACTTCTGGCAAACAGCGCACTATGAGAGGCTGGCTCTGGGTCAACTTCTGCTGATGGGAGCTGCAATAGCTTCCTATAGATAGCAGTCAGTAAAACCTCTGTAATATAAGCCGTTGCCTAATAAAAAGTAAAATCTATTCCTGCCATTGCTAACTACGATAATTTAGTGAACTGAGCCAGCTCTAATCTTTTCCTTTTGCTTCTAAGAGCGATTGATATATCATCCTGCTTTGCTTCATTTGTTTGCGGCTCCCAGATTTTGTCTCACTCTTTGGGCCCTGCTCGTCTGCTTTGTTGTCACTTGGATGACATCTGCAGAATAGTTTAGGCCAATACTTCTATAGAATCACAGCATTGTCAATCGGTTTTAATAGAATGTGAAATATTTCAGTATGAGGGTGCACCTTATGTATTGATGTGTCTTTCTTCTAGAGACAAATTCTATTTCTACCAAAGGCAGTTGGAAAACTCCCATCACTCTCAGAGAATTATTTTTTTTGTTATGCTTTTGTTTTTGTTTCATACGTTGTAAAAAAGGTATGTCTGCCTTTAAAAAAAATCATAATGCCTTTAGAGTTTCTGGTCCATCACCCTCCTTATCTCCTATGCAAGGAGTTCTAGAGAAAAAGTGGCATAAGGTCACATCTGGTCATGCTATTAGTGTAGGCAGAAATTATATTTACTAGAAATGATTAGTTCAAAGAAAACATGAAACTACCTGTATCATGCTTTTATTAGAATAACTGCCATCCTCCTTGCAGACACCGCTAACTGAATGAGTACTGCTTCTTAATTCTCAGCTCTTTTACATTGATGTAGTTTAATCCATTAGCCCTCTTCTATCCAGTTCACATGGGCAGCCCTTCTGAAGAGCTATAACTGGCCGTATGCGACCCAGCTCGCTTACCATAATGTTTAATGTAGATACTTTCTGAAGGGATTGTCTCAGCCACTTCTGGACCTCACCATGACAAGATACCAAATATATGGCACAACTGTGCTCAAAAGTCCCTGTATAGCCGAACACCCAAGCAATAGATACTGGTTTGATTCTTTCTGAATTTTTTAGAATGTAAGGACCTGAGAAAAAGGATTTCATTAGTATTTCCTACTTTTAGAATTACTGGAAGTTTTGGGCCTTTTCTATAGTACATCACAGTTTGGACTCAGAAAAGGAACTAGATGGTGAGAGAGTACAGAAAAGCAGAAGTAATATGTAGAAGGGCTTTTTTAAGGCTTTGCTTAATAAAGGCATAGATGACTAGAGCTAAGCAATATCTGTTGTACCTGCATAAAATAACAAACTATAAAGGATGGGAAGAATGATCTAGCATAGTGACATATCTCTGGCACATGTACCAGAATAAGCACATGGCTGGAAATACATGAAAAGGGCCCAAATATGTGAGGAACAGAGTTGAAGAGAGCAGAAGGTGGAAAATAGCACAAAAAAGATTTGCCCTGACTAGTCTAGCAGCATAACAGCAGAGCAGTTTGGCAATCTTACACTCAATTCTAGGCCTCCCTATAATGCAGTTTCCTCAGGACGACAGTTCTCCACTTGAAAAATAGGGGTTGGGATGTTGGTGGGGATAAAGTTTAATGAAATTTCAGAACACCACTTGGATGCTACTGTGTTGGCTGAACCTTTTGTTAGATATAAAGAGTAGCGCTATTCTAGACTAATAGTTGAAAAATCACAGATTTACATAATCAGCTTTCACAGGAAGAGGATGGAACTTAATTTTCTTGAATGCAATTATTTAAAACAATACAAAAGCAAGTAAAAGATAACTGACAAAACCCCCCAATGTTTTCTGTCTGTGTGATAAAATGGAAAAATATTTTTTAAAATTTGGCAACATCTACGATTTGAATGAGAATGAATGTAGGATGAAAAATGAGGGAAGGTAAAGACTTTTTTTTCTAAGCCAGTTTGCCTGAACCTAATTACATTCACAAAATTAACCTTCTGTTGAAATTGGATGGATTCTAGACTAACATTTGTTGAATTATATGTAGAACTTAGAATCAGAAAAAATTAAAAGAACATTATATAGCTATCAGCTATGCATTATTAAGATATATTTAATCATAAAATTTTGTATTTCATTGTAGCACAAGGCCTGTAACCTGTTCCCCTCTGTCAGTGTTAATATCCTTTTGGCCTTGTATGATAAACTTCAATCTTATAATGAAAACAGATTATTTTATTTCTTTTACATGAAAGGGAACCATACTAATGCTTTTAGCATCTGCCTTATGATTTCAAAATAGAATCAATTTTAAAATAAAATTGCTCATCATGGTGTTTGGCTGTTCATTTCTAAAAATAGTCACTATACCTTTTACAAACTGTAATTTATGTTATCTGCTCAGGCTGTAGGTAGTAAACATCATAAGCACAAGAAATTGTTTTTGCAATAATTTATGTTTAATGTAACCTACTTATTCTTATGTGTTATTTGGACTTGCCTTGTGCACGTACAGTATAGGCTTGGTTTGGCTGGAGCTGTGAACATGGAATAACTTCATCACACCAAGAATTTCATTATTAATAATACCTATTTCAGGGTATTTTGCTCCCACCTGTGCAGAGAGATTAAGTACTTAGTTATTTTCATTATTTTAAGGAGATCATTGATTCTTATTGTGTGTCTGATGCTTGTTACTTTAGTCAAAAAGCTAGGATTGCTTTCCTGGCATTGCTCCTACATATGACCTGTTTTCATACATCTGAATGATAAGCTGTATGTAGCAATCTGGTGCATTTTAGACACGTAAACAAGCAAACCTTTTCTTGTGACCAAAAGACTGCCTGCTATAACAAATTGGAACGAGGTGCTGGACATCACAGAAACATCTGTGAAAAGAAAACCCATCATAACAAACTAGTTCTTATTTCAAAGAAAACATAATCTAGGTGGATAGGATGGAGAGCTGGGGGAAAAATAAATGTTAACAGATGTGAGAGTAATTGTTCAGATATATAACAGATGTTTGATAATTACGTATTTTTATGATATTTAGAAATGGATTAAAGGCTAAAGGAAAACAGGTGAAAGATGTGTGGGCAATTCATTTGTATATTGACTTGATCATTTTTATTATAAGACTTTCATTATTCCTTTGCTCACCTTCGAAAAAGCAGTTCTATAACTACACTTTGGTCATTCTACTATTAAGTTGCAGAATTTTTGTGAGATAAAACCAAAACTATTCCTTTAAAGAAGAATCTGTATTGCTTTCTACATTTTTCAGGGCTAGACATGTGCTTGAATATCATATTTTTTCCGTTTGATAATCCTACAAGTAAAGTTTCATCAGCGTACTGCTTGCCACTTTTTTGATATACTGATACAAGTCGGGTTCTACTCTTTGCTCTGGGAATGTAATCCTGGTTTGGACTTGAAAACCACATACACAGGAGATCATTCATGTATGGTGAAAGCCTTTTGTGAGATCATGTTTTTTCAAAAGGATTAAGAGGAGTGGTTGTTTCTTTGGTTTTTTTTGTGAAGTCAATGGGAAATGTCCCATAAGGGAATGGAAGTTAAAGAAATTTGCTTATGCTGTAATATCCACAAGATTAAATACAGAATCAATGCTGTGAAGTGAAAAATCATACTTGGGAACTGCATAATTAGCTGTTGTTTGTTCCATTTGCTCTGTATTTAAATAAGAAATGTTGAACAAACCCCTGGTATTACACCATTATTCTGGGTTTCCTAAGGCAACCGACAAACTAATAATCCCAAAAATTAAAAAAGGGAATGTATTGAAAGCCAGTGAGGCTGTGAAGTCTGGAAAATAGCAAATGCTCTAAAGTTGCAGCAACACTTAGAATCAAGTGAAGTGAAAAGACAGAAGAATAAAAATATTCGAAAGGCAAAAAACTTCAATACTTGCTGCATTTTTCTTCATGGTATTTTCACATTCAAAATATTTTAGATTCTTTATCCCGTATCATCTTGGTAAGGGTCTTTTTTCTATAAAAGATTTGATTTTTAAGTATAGCTTGTTGTAGAAATCTGTGGATGAGCCATAATGCTGACTGAATAGTAAGATTAAACACTTTCCATGCCTCCCAGCTTCCTTGCTGAAGCAAATGAGTCATCTTCATGTGACAATTGGAGGAATAATTGGAGGTGATGAACAAGGTTGCAATTCAATTACTTAAAATTCTTGCAGTAACCACAGGAGTTCTAATTATCTACCCATTCTGAGATGACCTGGCTGTGGTGCTACATTTCTCCTGAAACTGACCTGTTGATTAAGGAGAAGTTAGATGGTAGAAATCTATCTCAATTTCTGCTACAAGCCTGCCTAAATTAGGATATTTCTCCTGAGAATTTGTGCTGCTCTTCCTGTGCTATTTCATTCTCATATGTTCTTCTTTAAGGCAGATTATGGCATCTACTGGGAAAGATAAAGTGCCTACAAGTAAGCCACAGTTATTATGGTATGATAAAAAATGCAAACAGACTTCTGTCTGAGATGGAAATAGATGGAAATAAACAGAAATAAAATAAATACATGGGACATTTGTGATTTATGAAATAGTTAGATTTTGTGTGTGATATTTTGAGTAGCTTTGACCCTTCAGAGGTTATGTTTCTTCAAGAAAATACATGATATTTTTATGAGATCATATAGTAGTAAATAATTTAATTTGGAAACTGTTCTCATTTCTTATATGCATAACAGCACAAAAAAATCATTGTGGGTGCAAAATGGTAATATTCTCTGTTTAGCTTTTTTTTTTTTTTTTAGCTTAGGTTTTTGAAAGACAGGAAAGCAATTCAAATCTGTGTTTTATTGCCTATTCTCTTAAATTTAGAGCAGATATGCCAGAGGTATATTGAAGGTTATTATGCAGAATATCTTGTGCTTCCGCTTTCTTTCATTTTAAACAACACAAATCTGTGCTTTTAGATACATTCTAAAATTCAGATTTGTATTTTGCTTCTGCCAAGATAGGAGCTGTCACACAGAAGAATTTGTACAGCTGGTGCAAGAGGAATATAACAGAATTTATACTTTGATGGGTATTTTATCTTTTTATTTAGTTTCTTCTTTTAATTTATTTTTTTTCATTATTTCAAGAGAGATGATAATTGATGCATTGACTAGGGTCACTAAGATTTAAGCTCCCTCAAAATAGCATGCCTTTTTGATTTAAATTTTTATTCCCTGTTTTCAAAGAAAGCCACACTAGTGTGTGATGGGGAACAGACAGAGAAAATTCTGTTATTTTGATTGTGACTGAGAGCACATCTTCCCTGGCTTTTACAAGCAAGAGTCTATTCAAGTCTGGTTTTATTCATAATGATGCTCTGATTTGTGTTTTCCTGTGATAGCACTGCAGCTTGTTACTAGTAGGCTATATTATCAAATTTAGTCTTTTGTTATAGCCCTTGCTTCTCGTCTGGAAAGAGATAAGAAAATTAAAGTTTCCAAACTGTTGTATCAGAAATAATCTTTTCTTCCTTCATGTAATATACCTTTCATTCTCTCAGAAAATTGCTGGTGCTCATAGTGTAAGGTAGCACTTTTTTTTAAATACTGGTTGATGAAAGCTTAATGAGACAAAAGTTGGAAATGATTGGGGTGAGGAGTGGTTTCACTCTATACATTAGAGGAAAATGTAAATGAGTGGTGTTAAACTTGAAAAAAAGTGTAGCAAATAAAGTTAGTGGGTGTGGCAGTATTTTCTATTTTCTCTATCAAATCTCTGTAGCTGAAATCTTTGAGTAGAACAACATTGACACCACCAACATCAATTGCATCTCTTATTAGTAAAGCAATGCATTTATCTGTGCAAAACTCTTCTGTGCTTTCACAGCTAAAATGTCATACTATAGAATCCTAATTCAGTTGTTTCTTCCATTTGTTTTGCCACTGCAGCTAATACACCTATTGTAATTCAGGTATATTAGAGCACGGACAAGAATGAATAGTTGGTAGCCTTATTCTGTGTCTACAACCAAAACGTGTCAGCCCAGGACAGAAGGACTGTTACCGTTTCCAAGGGTTGTATCAGGCTGTTATCATACCAGCAAGTCCTTAATAAAAAGGCAGACTATTTTCATCTTGTCCATTCAGCACAGAAGATCGTATCCGTGCAGCATTCCTAATTCCCTGTTATCTTTCCTCTCGGACTGGGGGCTATATCTGTCACCAGGAGTGCATTTTTTCAAGTGGCCCAGTTTCTATTATCTCCAAAATACTGCTCAGTGTCCTGCTGTATCCCCTGCTGTGCCCCAGTTCCTGGGCATATAGTATGTTGTGCAGGAAAGTAATGTTAAGGAAAGTGAAAATTCATTTATAAAAAATATCATATACACTGTTTACAAGCCTTGAGAGCAACTCTGTTATCCAGTGTAACATTTCAAATGTCATATGAGAAGAGACTTAGTGACCTTGAAAACAAAGAACAGTCAGCTTTGAATGTGGTTTGCATGTTTACAAACGTGGAAATGTTAACTCTGGGATTAGGGTTAGTAATAAAATCACAGACATGACATATTTAAAGAACTGATGTTCAGAACTGATGATCTGTCTTGTCAATTGGCTGCAAAATTTTTAGTTAATCTTGTTCCATAATCCTGACATCCTAGAAACAGAGCATTTGGAGTTCTTTCTTAAGAACCACTTGACTTGGATTTGATTTTTTTTTTCTGCTTCTCATCAAGTGCATGAAGACCAGAAATAACACATTTATTAATGAAAAAGTAAAAGAAAGGAGAAAGGTGATTTTTAAAATTTTATTTGGGAGACTTCTTAATTGGGAAAATCCCAAGCATTGGGGAATATGGAATATGGTCACAAGAAATGCACCTGCTGGTTTACAGCACAGGACTTGCTTTGTGGAATGGTTTCTTTGGAGGGAGGGGGAAGGAATCTCAGCTTTAATGTAGTTAGAGTTGACATCACTCAGAACCCATACCAATAGCTTCAACTATCTTGGAGAAGAGTTTCAAAGATGTTTACTATTTTTGGAATACTAAATAGGTTCTGTATTATTATTTTCCTTTCCTAGCTAACTCCTTTTGAATGACATAGTGGAGTCTGATTTTCCCCTATTACTATGCTAAGTTGAAAGAATCCACAGTACAAATAAAAATGGAATTTTGAAGATCAAATATATTTTAAAATGTGTTCTTCAAATGTATTTGTTGCTTTAGAAGATCACAGCTAATATGCAGAGGGGAACATAATCTGTTAGAAGAAATCTAATATTTTGGTTGGGGAACTGTGATTTGCTGAAATTCCTGAGAGTCAAACACCCTGTCTACATATCACTGACTGCAGAAAAAAAAAAAAAAAAAAGAAAAAGAAAAAAATAAGAAAGGGAAATGCATTTGAGAACATTTCATTACAATTCTGTATGCTTTCAAAAATTATGTTTGTCAAGGCTCATAGAATAATTAGGTATAATTCTAACCAGGCTTCTATTAGTAGTCTGATTGGTATATACCCTTAGTGTCCTCAGGAAGCGTTAAAGCTACCATAAATGTTTTTCTAAGTAGAAAAGCTCTGAATTTTTAATGCAGGGAGCAAACTTTCCTTGAGAAAAATACTGTGGAGTATTTTGTACATAATAATAATATCAGAGCTATTTTTTTTTTTTTCATTCTTGGTTATCTTTCAAGGAGAAAGTAGTCTCAAGTCTCATCTACTTCTCCAAGAAAATAAATCAAAATGTTGTGAAAAAAAAAATCATAAACACCCTTGTAAGTGGAAACTTTGTTTCCCGCCTCCTACCTGGATTTCTCCCAAATAGTGTAGAGAGTGTCTTGAAGACAGGAAAGGTAATTAACATTTCTGAGAAGACTTTATGCTCCAATGAAAAACACTCGCTTTGCTAAGAATCCTGACAGGGCTGTACCTTTTCTGTCCCTCACCACACTTATTTGTTACCCCCAGGGAACATTTCCCCTTCTCTGCAAGTAGTAGATTTAATGCTTTGGAAAGATTTCTGTATTCCTAACCAGACATTTAAAAGCAGGGCTTGTTAGCAGCTTTCCAGCTCATTAAACAAATTGAATTAATTTATTTAGTCCTCAGGCCTGGGGATGGTAAAATTCAGTTCTGTGGAGGTGGCAGCCTCATCACTCTTCAGCCACCCCTTCTGTGCGCTTCCACTTCTTCTTTATGCCCAACCCTTTTGGAGGGATGCCTGAC
>JAOXNG010000064.1:24419604-24430706 GCA_028566535.1 Scolopax minor
AGAGCAGGTTGTACGGGAATATCTCCAGGCGGGTTTTGAATGTCTCCAGAGATGGACACCTCTCTGGGCAGCCTGTATGTTGCAACTGTACATTAAAAAATAATAATAATAGTATTCTATTTTTATTTTATTTTTATTATTATTCAGTTTGTACCCAAATAGCTCTTTGTTTCAGTAGAAAAACAATGTGTGTGTTTTTCAGGTTTGGGAAAACAAGTATTTCAGATGAACTAAGAAACATTAAAGATTCAGGGTTGCCCAAAAAATGTTCACAATGTGGGTTTTTTTATATTTTCCAGATTAAATACTGAAAGGTGCTAAATGTTTTGTATTTTCTTTTAAAGAAAAGATGTGGTGATCTTTTTTGAACGCATATCATATATAAGTGACACATTCAGTTGATACTTCTGTTTTATGTTTCTGAATAGCAATTCTATATAAGCACTTCAGGATTTCACCCTACAAAGGTGAAATCGATTGCAAAAGATTTTAATGGGGTTTTCACGCTTTAAGGTTCTACACAAATATACACTTAAGCAATATACGTTTGCCCCCTGAAGGTCATTCTTAATGTAAAAAAGAAAGCATCAAGGACCCAAGGTGCTTGGGCAGACAACAGTCTAACCTTGATGTAACTGGGGAGACATGAAAAAGCATCCTCAGTGTTGGAATGAGTTAGGTTTTTAGGTATTGTTGCTAACTAAAGACATAGGCTGCGCTGTGTGGGCTGTTGGAGTGTTACACACTTGGTACAAATATTTTGCAGCTTGATCAACAGCAAGAAAGATAAAAGCCATTGACAGTAGTGAGAGATCAGTGTGCCTGATGATGGTCAAACATTCAAAAATTATTTACCTTACTAATGCTTCTCCTGATTGATGTTGATATAAATCTTATGTGACCCTGAGCAAAACTTGGCTTCACGTGTACAGATACTGAGATATTTATAGCATATGTATGTGGCGTAAGGGAAATATTTCCAGTCTTTATTCTTCTATAATTTCCTTCTATACTGGAAAGGGAAGAGGTGAATTGTTTATTATCCTTTGGGAACACACTAATCTGCTGTTTCTCACTGCAGCTTTACATTTACCTCTTATTTCCTGTTGACCTGCTGCTACATCATTTTGTATTTCACTCTAAAATAGCCTATATGAAAGACTTAATGAAACTGACTTTCAAATAAAATGTAAAACTTTCCTATATAACTCTTCAAGACAAGGAGTTAATTCTAAGGTTCAGAAACTTGCATTTTGTCTTTTTGAGGTCTGAATTTGCCTTTGGATCAAGTCTTTTGTTAGATTGCATCCGTGCAAACACTTACTCTGACTTTCAAAACACAGCACTTTGTATTTGTCCAAACTTCCTTTAAATGTATGCTCATACGTGCACATGGAGAGTTCACTCAACTGAGCTGTTGTAGCCTGTGTCCAAATGCTTCATGTTTATAGATGTAATCGCACCATTATCGTGCAAAACTGTTTTTGCCAGACGAAGCTTGTGTTGCTTATATCAAGTCAAATGAAAATGGGTAATTTTAAGAAAGTCAAAGGCAAGCCCAGCTCAGCTGAAAACAAGGTGCCTTTGAAGCCCTGCTGTCACTGAAGTTAAATGTCAATGTAGTGTTGTGCTGTAGCAGCGTTATTTGGATCCTTAATTCCACTGTACGAGACATCTAGCACTTAGAAATTGATTTACAGTATCCAACCTTTACTGGGAGAAGTTACCACGTTTTAGCTTCTGCTGTGCCTTGGCCTGCTTCTGAGTTCTTTTGTCCTGGAATAAAGCTATTTTCTTAGTTTATGAGAACATTCACATTTCAAGTTTTAAGACCGAGGTAATGAAAAATCTTTTTTATTCTAGCCATGAAGGCAATGCATAATCTGGGTTCTGCTGTAATCCTATCAAAGTATTGTGATGTTATAGTAGTGCATGCTGTCATTACACCAACCAATAGTTTTATACTAAGTTCTTTCTATATGGCTTTTGTCAGAATTTTGTATTTTTGAAAGATAAAAAAATTGAGGAAAATGTTGACATGAATAACTATTTATTTGTGTCAGAAACTGAGTAAGAAAAATTCTTAGACACTGATTCCATATGAATCCACAGGGAACCGAGACAAATTATCTATTTTCTTTAGATAAACTGCCTGTAACAGCTGAAGAATATAAATTTTGAAACATGTAGAGTTTATTTAAAATGAGACATTGTTATTTGAAGGTCATACTATCTTTTTACAAAATATACAATCAAACCAGCTACTTTATAAACATATCTGTCAAAGATCACAATCAGTGCCTTTTTCAAATAAGACTTCATGGCATCAGCGTGTCTAAAAAGAATAGACATTTACAATAATTTTGTAGACTGACAATGGGCTTTCTTTCTTTGGTACTTGGGGTTTTTTTTATTTTTACATCTGTAAAGAAACATGCATATATAGCTCTCTGGTAGATACATTATGTTTTTCTTACAATTTTATCAAAGTTAATTGAATAATCATGGTCATATAAAATATCCAGTGCACACTCAATTTATATACTAATTTATAAGACATAACTGTTAAATAGCTACTCTTCATGTTTCTTGCTTTCTCATACTCTTTACCTGTACTGCTAAACAGAGATAGACGTGGATACATATGAAAGCTAAGTTAAATAAATAATTAAAAAATAAAATGAGTGGTAGTATGCCTCTAATTTTGGAAAACTTAATTTTTAAAAAAGCTTCAAAGGTTTACCTGGAGGGCTGTTTATTGGCATAGACTAGTTTTACCATTTTTCACGACAGTTTTCCAAAAACCCGAGTAGGATGTAATGTTAATTTTTTTTTCTATACAGGGAAATTTGAAACTCCTCTTAAGCTCTACCAGTATGAACCTGATTAAGTTTTCAAGTTCTTAGAGATGGGGAGTTACATACAGACACTGATTTGGCTGTATGTTTTGAAAGTTTTGGCTTCTAGTTTTCTTGATTACTGCTCTTCCACTTACTAGAAACTATGTGTTGCAAGACAAAATTCAAATACTGGATTTAAACCATGACACTGCTGATCTTCACTCATCTTTATACAATTTACAAAAAATGTTGACCTTCAAGACTAGTGCAATGACTTAAATATCTGTGTATGACTTATTTTCAGATTTGTTTTAGTTCTGCTAATAAGAGGCCAACGTTTTCCTTTATATGGGCCTCCTTTGCTGACTGTTAAAACTGATGCATGGGATCAGCCCTGAAAAAAGGACTGTTCTACTGGAATACAATTATTTAAGTTACAATTTGTGCCGAGATAACATTTCTCAAGAGGTGAAGGTGAATACCAAGCTTCCATGTAAATCTGTCTGATATCACATGTTAATTAAATGTTTCTGTTGAGAAGGAACGTATGGTATTGTTTGGTATAATGAATTAACTACTTGAAACAAACAAAAGGAATTGCTTTTCGTTGTTGTATGTCTGCATGCATGCACATTTTAAAGATATATTTTAATCAAGGGTTCAAAATAAGTGTAGATAACTGTGGCCTAGACAAAAGCTGACCCAGCCAAAAGCATTCAGAGCTTGTCACAAGATGGTGACATCATTCACAACATACAAATACACCCCTGCCAAAATTTTTCAAAACACAACAGCTGCAAGTTTTCTTTTAGATGAGAAAGTTATTGAAATAATATCTTAAAGCAATTTATAGCTAGGGAAGCTTCTACCACAAATGTATTGATGTATCTTTAAAATAGAGAATAAGGATAATAAGGAATATTACTACTCTATTGTATCTCTAGATTTTCACCTGGATGACCATTTCTTTTCAATTTTAAAATTTTAATTTTTCCAGCCATTTAGGTTTATTTCTTGGCAGAGCATACACATTTAGGTAAGACATCCATAGATAAATGGATTTTGAAAAACTTCATAGAAGAAATCAAGGTTTCATCAAAGCTCTGAACAAGTATGTGTATCCAAGTCATATTTGCTTCAGGTCATGGTGTTTATTCCAAGGAGCCTTGATGTGTTTCATGGCTGATAGCAAAGTCAAAACCAAAACAATGCCGTGCTACGTGAAGCCAGTGGTCTGTCCAGCCCATCAGTGCCTCCAACACTGTGAAGGAGAGGCCAGTCAAGAAGAACCTGAGATTGGACAGTTCCTGCTATCCCTTGTATTGGGCATAATTGGCAGGAGTCTGGTAGCAGAGGGACTGCAGGGAGACCTCTATGCGTGTAGGTCAGGGGCTGTCCTGTGCCAAAGACACCCGGCTCCATCAAGGACCTACCGTGCTGACCCACCAGAACTGAACCAGTCAGGGGAGTTTGTGGCGCCCCTGCAAAAAAAATATTTAAGAAAGGGTGGCAGCCACTAGGTAGAAGAAATGAAGGAGGTGCAAGAGACAATGTCAGGGTAGGAGGGACACCTGAGCAGAGGCAAATGATAAACAAGAAGCACACTCAGGCAGGAGGAGCAGTAGAGAAAAAGATGCTCAAAGAAAGGTGGAGACACAGGACAGATGCCAGGGTACTTGAGGAAGGGCAGGAATGAACTGCATCCTGAACAGGATGCAGAGAAGGCATAGGAGAAGGTATAACTCCCAGTGGGAGAGTGACTGGTGGAGGATACTGTACCAGAACATTGGAGTAAGAATCAAGGAGCAGCAGAAGAAAAGGAACCATTGTTAACTGGCAATCAATTAAATTGATTGGAATTCCCTGACTGTTTTGTTGCTCATGACAGCATGCCCTTCCTTCTTCCTCAGCATCCAGAACTGTTGTTTTAAGGATCTTAGAGGATACATCTCTCCCCTGTCTCTGCTTCTGGTTTTCAGATCATGAATTTGTTGAAACTTTCTCTGAACCTTCATTATGTTGTCCCCTTTCAGCATTCCCCTCATCCCCTGAAGAGTCCCAGCCTATTTCATCTGTCCTTACAAGGCAGCTATTCCTTCGCTTGATATTAGCAGTTGTCCTTTGTGGGCCTTTTCTGAATTGATTACACCCTTTCCAGAGACGTCCATCCTTTCTGAGGTGACCAGACCTGCATTCAGCACTCAGGATGTGAATACAGCAAGATTTTATACAGTCACGAAAATCAAGCACTTTGTCTTGTTTTTCATACCCTTCCTGAATGACATCTGATGATCTGTTGGCTTTCTTGGCTGTCACTGCCTGCTTGAGTCACTGATTTCAGAGAACAGCCAGTGATGATTCCAGTGTCCTTTTCTTAAGCTGTCACTGCCAGTCCCAATTTCAGTGTCATGCTGGCATGGTTTAGATTCTTCTCATCTCTTCCACAGTGCATTCTCTTACACTTACCTATATGGAAGTTCATCTGCCTTGTTTTTCCCTGCTCACAGAGTTTGGTGACTTGAGTTACTTGCTAGGGCATGGTGTTTGACAACATGAAAGAACGTGGTATCGTTCCCAGACTGGGACATTTGTTACTCTCTCCCTTCTCTAGGTCAGTGATCAAGATGAATAAAGCTACCTTTTCCTGCCCACTGACTTGTGCACTCACCTGGTTCTTCTCCATCCTGATAACTGTCCCTTAGTCTGTATACTTTGCTTGATGGTCTTGAAAAAGACCATAGAAGAGGACTCTGGGCCTGTGACTGCTTGATTTCTTTAATAACATAACCACATAAAGGAACATCTATGCAAATTACAGATATATGTTATTGCATCGATGTCTAAAGCTACAGTTTAATGGATTACACATTTAATCATTACAGCCAAGCTTTGCTTCTGATTTTTGTCAAAAGAGGTAGCACGTAGACATCATTTAAAGAAGTAAAAACTCTGAAGACATACTATTTAAGTTGAAGTACATAATGTACGCGTTCTTATGAGTATGTCTGACTAAAGTGGAACATGGCTATCAGAGGATATCTTTAGAGGAGATTTTTTTTCTCCCCCATTAGAATTAATCTGTGGAATAGAAATAGTTGTAGCGTGGTATGGGCAATTTAATTTCCTATCACACTTGGAACAAATCTTAGTCAAGTAAAAACTTTATGATGATACACAGTTCTTAGTAAAGGGGGGAAATACTTGATGGAAGTATCTTTTTTCATTCAGTCTCTTTTGTTGAATTACAGTAAACTGTAGTTTATAATTTATGTCACATATCATATGAACAGTAAACAGATAAGGTAAGAGATGAAGAGTTAGTCTGTTAAAACTAAAAGAAGTTTGGCCATTGAGTAGCCCTGATTGATAATGTTTGCAGAGACCACTGTCACACTCGCCCTGACTCTGAGGGCTGGTCGCTAAGCCAGATATTTCTCTGAGGGTGGTGAAGTCTTTCCCTTTGTCCTATTGCTATTTTAGGTGAAGTAATAGTCTAGTCAACAAGGATTATACTCATGTTTCCTTAAGTTAATATATTTTCTGCTCCATCTTATTTGCTAGCATTTCCATGTAGGCAGCACTCAAAATTAACTGTTATTTGATTTTAAAGTTAACTAATTCATCAGCTTGTCACTTTAGAATCAAAATTTTAAAAATGTGAAGCTAGTAGAACAAAATAATATTCAGCAGCAGATTTAAAATCCCATCTGTTACTGTAAAGAACTATAACTACTACTATAAGTACTACTATAAGTAACTATAAGTATACTTATAAGCTATAAGTACTACTGGTAACAGACCTTAACTCTAAATATTTGCTTTTGCATTTATAGCTGCACATTTGTAATATTGCATTGCAAGAAAATTGGACTTGTACTTTGTTACAGCCACAAACTAAACAGGTATAAGAATTACTTTATTTTTATTATTTTATTTTATTTGTGAGTTTTGTCAACAGGTATTAATCTTCAGGATTCCAAGTTATTATAGCTGTAAACATATACTTCAAAACTATACACAGTAGCTACTTGAATTTTCTTCTCTGCTATTTTGACTTTGTAATAGTCTGGCTTGCTCCTGTTTCATCTTTATCTGAATATTTGCATGTTTTTAATATATGCTACATTGGAACAACACTTTACAAGGACAGAAGCTTCAGATATTCCTGTAATATTGCAGAATTTACCATAAAATATAGTCAGTTTACTTGTTAGGGAAAATTGACCCTTATTCTCTATCTCATGCTTTATGATATTTCTAAGTTCTCGGATGCTTTTTTTGCCAAAATACAAATAAATATAGCATGACCATTTGTACAGATTTTCTTAAATATTTGACTGTGGTACTCTGCTTGTTAATCTGGTAGCCTTCTCGCTTGTTATGAAATTTCCTAGTTGAAGGACTTGTTTAGATGTTAGTGGCATAGCTCCAGTATAATCAGTAGTATATAATAATGCATACCTGCTGGGGAATAGAATTTAATAGTTAATTAAAATACTTGTACTTAGACATTCAAAGTAACCTGCAAAAGAACTCTTAAAGTTGATGTTATATATTTTTTTTCTTTAATTCTTCCTGAAGAAGGAGAGTTAAATATATGGAAAAAAATTAGTCAGGAAAAATAACAAAATATGATTAAAACTTGTTTAAAATAATAAAAAAAGAAATTTTTGGAAAAATGAACAAAATAGAAGTGATCTAGGTCTCTTCCCTCTTTATTGTCTGATGCTAATTCTGAAAATTGTGCTGCAAATTCCATTTTACAGCATCTGCAGTCTGTATCTATGCTGATATAACCACAAAAAGACGGCTATTCATGTGATTTTGTAAAATTCATATTTTATTTTAAGCTTTATTGTGCAGTACATTTGAGATTAAGTTGTCAGTTATTTGCCACAATTTATAAAAAAATCCTGTAAGAATTGAGATATGTGCACAAAAAAATCTTGCATGATGTTCCAGATGACTTCAATTGCCATTTAAAAAGTAGACTGATGATGAGTATAACTTGTAGGAAAAAGCCAGGGTCAAGAATTGTGGGTTTTTTCCATTTTTTGTTCATGCTTGTGCAGTGACATTTATGTTAAAATATGCTATTAATAAAACACACTTAAAAACACCTTTCAGATCTCAGTGTTTCTCAAAGACTAGATATTTAAATTATTCTCTATAGTCCAGATAAATTAATAAACTGAGTCTTTGGTAATACTGAGTAGGCGGTAAGAGTAGAGGACTTAGACCCAAGACTGAATCCTTTACAAGCATTGCCTCTCTACAGGAAGACATTAAAGAAAGCAGCAAATAGCCCTTATCATTTTGAAAAGAAACCTGAGAAAGTTGAGAGGTACATTCAGTACTCTCTGCAAAAAATGTTCTGTTCTCTGGCAATTTTAGTTATAATATTGTGTAGAATAACCAGATGTTTTTTCTAGATATTGGCATTAAATTCAAACAAAACAAAAAAAAACAGAGAAGAGAGTTTTGGCTTCCAACTTCTCAATAAATCTAGCAAGGGAACAGAAGCCAAGTATTGTATTCGATTGTTTGTTTCTACACAAATGCTATTCTTTTCCTTAACTTGATTTTGTAATGTACTTAGTTTGAAGGGATTTGAATTTTTTTCATTAACGTTGATGCTAGTGTTCTGAGTGAAATCATACCCTTGTCCAGATGAGCCATGCTGAGAAAGATGAGCTGTTTCTTTGTGCTAATACTGAAGAGACTTTGAATAAAGAAGAAATTTAAGAGAATGCTTGTTTCCTTCTTGTTCAAGCCATTGGACTCTTCAGTATAGAGACTCTGAGCCTAAATTAATCCATGTGTTATGAAAATTACATGCCAACATATTGTTTATGAAAGTGTTATGTGACTACTGAACAGTAGGTGCTAGTGTTTTTAGGATATAAAGCATGAAAATATGCTTAATGAAAATAAATTTGAATGACAGGACCATTATTTAAGTTAGGGGCTTTAAAGAATTGTCAGCATATGAGTGATCTGCAGAAGTAACCAAAATTCAACAATCCAAAAGAAGCATGATTGTGATTCACTTAAAAATAAAAATTCTCTTCCCAAGGGAAGAAATTTGTAAAGGAATAATTACTTCATGTGACCCTTCATCTTGTCATGTCTTTTCTCAAATATAAAAATTTCCAATTGCATATTTTCTCTGTAGTAGTACTCTTCCTCTTTTTACCTTGCCTGATGTTCTCTTGGGTGTTTTTGCAGGTTTGTTTTGTACACTGCCTTCATTTTCTTCACTTTCTGATGTGTCTTTGGATTTTCTTATTTTCTTTATATGCACAATGGTTCTAAAAAGCTTTTGTTTAACTTCTGTACTAATATCCTGCAGAGACAGCAAAAGAGAGAGATCTGTTTAAAAAATCAGAAGTACCAAAACCAACCCCCCCCCCATTGCCAACAAGAACACCCCACTCCCTTACCCTGAAATAAATAGAAAGATAACTTTTGAATCTTCAAGAACCACCAGAAAACAAAATACAAAGGGGTTTTAAATCTCTAATTATAAGGGCTTTCATCCAGGTGGACAGCTTCTATTGTTTTAAAGCATATTGCCTCTGTAGGATGGGTTAGTATCTGGTCAGTTATATTTCCACATAGATTTTGCAACTTAGAAGATAGGATGACTGAGCAATTGTAGCTGAGGGAAGACACTTCTCTCTTGAGGAAAGACTAGTTTCTGACCTGCGTTCCAGGGCTATGCTGACATAGAGTGTGTTCTAATCCAAACCATTGCCTGTTTCCAGAAAAATGGAGCCCGTGTTCAGGCTTGGGCTGGGACTGGCCCTCCCATCACCTCTCCACATGACAAATAATTCAGCTTTATTCAAGTGGATTCCCTGGTAGCAAATTCGGGTGTTAATACCGGTGGTGCAATATGAGGAGCTGGACAGCCACATCATTAGTAGGCCATTCTAAGCTCTGCAAAATACAGGTTCTACAAACATTTTATTGAATTCTTAACCTAGATTTAATTTTCTTTATCCCTTACTTTGCTTCAGCATGTGAAATAATGGCTTACTAGGAAGAAGTCCAAGTTTGTCTGAAACTAAAACAAGCCAGTAATTAGTTGTACTTATGTTCCCATATGACTCTGTGTTTTCTTGCTTGCCCCGTTTATGAGCCAGACTGATAGACAGAAACCATTGAGTTACAGACAGAAAGACAGCATGCAAAATGACAAACTCAGATGGTACTTAAAAAGATGTGAGCAGCAGACAGTGAAAACATCAATGAACAAGGAATTTATAAATTCAAAGACAACAGAAACAACACTTAATCTCTTGCAATATTTTCCCTCTCTCAAAAAAAAAAGTGCCATATTCCACAAAATTTTGGTTTTATATGAATTGTGAACTTCTGGAAACTATTTTCTTAATCAAAATTCACAAGTCAGAGCCATCAGTCAGTAGTGATCATATCCTGTAAGCTGGATATATTTCTATGGATATATTTCTATGGATGTGTTTTTTTGTAGTCAGTGCTGAGGGAATTCTATTGCTCTGTGCTTGAGAAATATCAAGATGAGGGAACATCTTGCCATTTATACTAGATAAATATTAAATATCTAAAGCATACCCAAACCCTCTTGCCAGTCAGTGAGTAAATTTAGCCCTACATAGAAATAGGAAGAATTCTGGCAAACAGCATAAGCTTGATGGTTCTTATCTGAAGCTAAATAAGCTGTAACTGTCTGTCAGAACAATGCTCCAGATATTAACAGGGATTCTTTTGCTTTATTACTTTCCTGATCAGTGGGTTTGGATTTCTTGATATTTTCTATTTCCAAATTTCACAAAAGCCCTTTCTGCTTTATGCTATAGTTCTGAAGTGTACCACTTCATGCTGCATGAAAAAAATACCACAGCCAGTTTAGAAGATGAGAGCAAATTCTGACTATAAAGTGAAAATCCTCATAAGTATCAAGCCTTATTGATCTTATTTCAGGCAACTTTCTTAAAAAGCTTAAGGCATCATTTGTTTTTAATATGAAATGTATATAGAAATATGTCTCTTGTATTTGAAAATGTTACATGTTTATGAAAACTAGAATGGGTAAGTTTCTCTTTCTAATTTAATACTTCAGCATGAAGTATTAAACTTGCTTGATTTGAGGAATTTCTAAAATCATAAAGAACATATTGTATTACTTCAGTCACCTCAAGAGGGGGAAGTATTTTCACATGCGTGTGTTGAATTAAGATGGACTAAAGGGAAAAAAAATCCCTTATCCTTCATGCT